>JAXCGZ010011401.1:62500-72500 GCA_037179515.1 Halocaridina rubra | reverse complement strand
TATATATATATATATATATATATATATATATATATATATATATATATATATATATATATATATATATATATATATATATATATATATATATATATATATATATATATATATATATATATATATATATATATATATATATATATATATATATACTGTATGATGTCGTATGACTTCCGCCATGCTGAAGCCAGAATCTGAAACTTGTAACAGATCTTGAGCGGAAACGGTTGGTCGAGGGCACGGATATTTTATTACAATGTTTGTAGAAAGTGCCAAGGAAATATATGACCGGAACCGAGAGACTTTAGGACCTGGCATCGAGAAGGGCAAGAAAGGACAGGAAGTTAGCCATTTCCTAAACCGACAAGAAAACATAAACTTGTGTTTCGTAAGCAGGTACCTGCCCAGGAGAAATGCCCAATAACTCCTCCCCGGAAGTAGGTGGGATTCCACTTTGAACCTGGCGCTGATTAGCTAGGACTAGATCTGACTGATTTCATTGGAGAATTGGATGTTAAGCCACGCCCTGCCCTGGGGGTATTTAAAGAGCCACCCAGGGCAGAGACACTTAGTTAGAAGCTTGCCAGGGGCACGAATAGATCATAGATTGTGATAGTCATAGGGTGGGGGCATAGGGGCATTGAGGCGTCGGTTGTGTTGTACTCTAGAATAAATATAAGTAAAGGAACTACTGCTTGTCCATTCTTACGTTGTAACCACGCTACCTTGTACCCATCAGGTACTAATATGTATAACCACGCTACCATAATTATAAATATATATACGTAGGAGGAAAAGCCCTACGTCAGTGGTGACATTAGATGAGATAATAATAAAAGCACTATGACAGAGGTGACAAACGGTGAGATAACCCAATCATCTTACAAAGTGTGAATTCAAGTGGAAGTCCAAAACCTCCACGTCAGTGGTGGCTTACGGCGGAATAGCTATAAACTCATACGTCAGTGGTGGCAGTGCGGTACGGATCATCACGCCTGGAATACATACAAAGAGACTCTCATATCAGAAGAAACCAGTGCAAAGAAAAGAAAATAAGAATGGCAAAAGCAGAAATCCAACATCTCCCAATTCAAGAAATGAGTGACGAGGCCAAACACCGGAGAATTCTCGAACTGGAGGAGCACGTGTGGCGCCTACAAACTCCTGCCGACGCCGCTCCGTCGAGAAGGAACTTGGCCGACGCCGACAGCGAAACCGACGCCTCAAACATCGACGAACAGCCGGCCGCTCCGAACCCCGTGGTGACACAGGGAACGCAGCAGGCCCAGCCCCCACCCTGTGCCCTGGTTGTAAAGACGCCTCGGGTCAAGAATTCACTTTTATACCTCGACGGCGCAAATGTAAAAGACCGCGAATGTCCGTCCATAATTCCCGCGACCGACTTCCTGAAATACTTGGGTCTGCGGATGAGAAGTGACGGGTGCTCAAATAGAGAATATTGTGAAACTTTGAGGGAACTATTTCTGGGATGTTTCTTAGTGAGCCGAAGTGTGACCGGAGCATTGAGTGAAAATGCCCATTACAAGAGGTATAAGTTGCCGGACCCGACCAAGAAGACGGCGATTCGACGATTTTACTCAAAGAGAAGAAGGAAAACCCGATCCTTCCTTGCCTTCTGTCATGAAGTTTTTCAGGACCACCTCCTTAAAATAGCTAAGTACTTGTGATCTGTATCCAGTGAGTAATGGGACAATTAGTAAAAGAAATTGAGGTCGGTGGACGCCGCCATTTTATCTTGTAGTTATGCTTTGACTCAGCCAACCCGCTTATAAGGGGTGTGGCGCTTAATAAGTTGATAAAAGTAGAATTTCTGTACCCATTACTAACATTGATAATTTGTACTAATAGCTATAAGCAGTAATAAACTCCGTTTTTTGTTATAATTTGAGTAATGTAAAGAAATTTGCGTTGGAAGTGCGTTCCATTTATTTGTATTAATGCTTAGATTGAAGTTTAAGAGCGCGAATGTATCGACTTTTTAATTGACAAATTTAATGCACGTGAAATCACTATTACAGTCTATTAATTTCTAAAGCGTAAGAATTATAGTGAGAAATATACGTGCATCTGCTTTTAGGAGTTTCATAGACCACGTGTGGTTTTCGAGAAAAGAATGCGGAAGTGACCATTCGATCTCCCAACCTCGTTATTGTGAATCTGTAGTAATTGTACTGAGCTTTGATATTTTAAAGTACGTGTAAAATAATTGTTATATTAATTTCTTAAAGCGTAAGAAATCGAGTGTTACGATTGCGCCTGTTTTTAAGTTTTTTTTTCTTTTTTTTGTTTGTTTTTATCCGCGGGAGTAATGTTTTAGCGAGGGAAGGACATAAACGACAGATCGTTCTTTTTGTGTTGTTATGATGAAGGAATTAGTCTTACGATACGTGTGTGGCATGTTTTTTTGAAGAATAAGAAATTTCGTGATATTAGTTAGAGATGAGTTTTTTTAATTTCACGCTATGCAGGTGAAAGTAACAGTAAATTAGCGTAGTTTGTGCTGTCCTAGAATAGGGAAGGGTTTTCAGTGTCACCCAAACGTAGCTTCAAGGGAGTAGAATGTTTGTTTGTTCGTTAGAATGGGACTTAGGACTGGTGAGGAAGACTGTGACCGCACGGCTCAGCCGAGATTTCACCTTTAATCTCCTTCAGAGAGATAAGGGAAAGGAAAACCAACGCGTTGTAAATAAAGAGGGAATTTTACAGAACGGGGATGATTGTCTTGAAAGGGATTAGCGAATGAGTATGAATGACTGGGGGTATAATGGGGGGTTGCTCTAGGGGGTGAAATCGCGGAAAGCACCGTTAGGAAGCATGATTGGGGAGTCTGCGAGGATCGTTCCCCTGCTCCGCCAGGTCCTTCTGCATGCCATATCAGAGTGTATTTATGGGAGGTGATGCGCTGTTGCAATATCTAGTGAGGGATATGGATGAGAAGGTAATTCTCCACCTGCCCAGATATGGTTGAAATGCCGAGTTTGTTTTATTTTTTGTTTTGTCCCCTACTCCGCCGTTGAGATTATTATTCGATTTCCGAGAGATTCCAAGATAGATGTTACGTGATAAAGGACGTGAATCTATGAATGATTCTTTATTTTCTTTGCTAGCTGCAGTATATACATTATTTGTCTGAAGAGATATGTTAGATTGATAAAGTAAAACTTTGCGAGTTTTAGCCATGATAATGTTTTATCAAAATTATTTCGGCTTGGTCATAAAGAAAGAGTGAGAGCTGACACGAAATGACAACAAGAATGTTACACAGCTGTATCCCGTATTTGAGAGAGCAGATATAAGTCAAATTCGAGATAGTAAAAGAAGATATATTTTATGTTTGAATTGTTTATGTACAACTCCGTACGAGATTTTGAAGTTTAAGCAAAATGCATTCCTTACTGTTGATAATGAAATATACTTTTTATTTTTATTATTGCATACACAGAGATAGACTTTTTATATTCTTAGATACCCGTTTTTGTTATAGTTCTTTTTGTATTGAAGAAATCTTTAAAATCTTACTTAAAGGATTCTGAAAAGATTATCTAGAGATTATTTGCTGAGTTTTAAAGTTAAAATTAATGACACTTAAGTCCTTTTTAAGAAGTTATTAAGAAAAGGATATTTGTACTTTTGTTGATAGTAGTAGGGATAGTGTCACATATGATTTTAATCAGAGTGGGTGCGCTTCGACTTAACCCTCTGATTTATAGCATGAAAAGAGAGAGATTGTCATTATAGACAAGGATGTGTATGCCGTTACAGTAAAGTCCTTATCAAGATTAAACAGAAAGGAATGGATTTATGCTTCGACAGTTCTGCAGTTGTACACTAAGTTCTTTTTGCTTTTGTTTTGTTAATGAGGAAATAAGAATAGCCGCTGACAATAAACGTAAGACTCTATCGATAGTCATTGCTAACGTTTATTCACGTTCATTTGTTTATTTATTTTGATTATTAGAGATACTCTGCGACGATTTTTTATTTTCAGTACAAGTAAAAGACAGAGGCCTCTCCTGCTGCTAACAGAACGTTGCCGTCTTTGATTTTTTGTGTGTGTTTTTTTCCAGCGAAGCTAGGCGATAATTGTGCCTACATTTTATTGCAGTCAATAGATTGTTGCATGCGGTTATTGCATAAATACTGATAAGACATCGGTAGTACCGCCATTTGCATAAATAATTTTTGCCACATGTCGCAACTGTTTAGAGAATAGATAGAACGCCCATTGACCAATTGTGGAGCCAGCAAGTTGCCACTTATGCTATATATATATACCTTGGTTAAGACAGCAGGAATTTAAATATTAAAAGAGACTGTGTTGGAATGAGCATCACTATGAAATATAAGTATAGAACTCTGTTCTTACTTCTGAATATCAGTCTCCATTGCATATATATTGATATTTTTGATTTAGTATATTTATTTTTATTGTTTATTATTCTTATTTTTAGATCGTGATTATTAGTAATGTTATTATGTTGACTGATATTGTTGCTATCTCTCAATGGCCTGTTGCTAATTATTATTTTTGAAAGGAAATCAGCAGTAACTTGATGATTTGTATCTTTTACCTGAATTCATACTTGATGTTACTGTAGCCACCGCTAATAAGAATGTTTCTTTAGTGGCTTTTCTCAGCATTTAATGATTATTCTTTTTGACATTTATAGTAGAGTAATGCTATGTAGTAGTTGCTAAGTCCTAAGTATCTTGGAATAATAATCTAGTTGTGTAGACACATACCTTCCATTACCACCCTATTCCTAGGCAGCCCCGACCTGCAAGTTCTAAAAGTCTTTAGATTTTGTCCGTCAGACAAGTCCCTAATGCCCATTGAATAGAGATTGCAATCACTTGCAGTTGCAGGGGAGGCAAAGTATAGCCTCCGAGTACCAACGTATGGCCATTGTTGGTACCCAGAAGTCATAGGGAACCTTTCTTGTAACTGTAGTAGTGACATAGGTTCAAACTTTCATCCCGAGATCTACTTCGAAGGTACGTGCGAGGGCCGTAAAGGAAGAGAAACGCTGTGACGTTGCAGGTCTCCTGCGTGGGGGTCTTAGTCAAGATCGGCCGAGGGCAGGACGAGAAAGCCGGGCTGGAAGGATTCGCGAGAAATGGGGCCCAGTCCTTGTCCTTTTTGTTTTGCCTAACCGAGTAACAGAAATATGGCAACAAACCTGGGCCTGCAGCAAGGACGGCGGGGGATGTGAAAGCGAAAGAATCCCCGAGGGAAACCGGGGAATCGCACCTAGCAAGAATTCATGAGCAAGGGACAGAGAAAACAAAAGTCGTCCTAGACAGAGGAAAGTAAAAGTCGTCCTAGACAGAGAAAGTAAAAGTCGTCCTAGACAGAGGAAAGTAAAAGTCGTCCTAGACAGAGGAAAGTAAACGTCGTCCTAGACAGAGAAAGTAAAAGTCGTCCTATCCATTGGTCTCTGAATAGTAGTATAATATGAAAGTAACACATGCTTTTTTCCAGGAGTAGTTTTTAAGGCTTAATTTTAAGACAAATCAATGCCCCTAATAACGATAGGAATAGAACTTATGACGGTAGGGTCTCTTATAGAAATTACTGTTGATGTTATAGTCTATTGCATTTTACCTGTTTATACATGCTAATACTCTACTTAATTGTTTGCTAATGTTCTAAATGAGTCATGATCTTACTGTAATTAACTCAATTTTGCCTTTTAAAGAAACGAGAGAAGTAGATGAATTAATGTTTTGATTTAAACTGACTTTTTGATCTTAATTAATGTTTAATATTAGTTTCACACTGGAATTATGTTGTTTAAATATAAGAATATGTTTGTATTTCAGATTTCCAACAAGGACATAGACCCTGCATGCTCTATTTGCCTGTAAAAGTACTCTATATATGTTATGTTTGTGTAATTTGTATAGGAATTCTTAGAAAATAGCTTAAATAATTCGGCCCCATTTCTATTGTAAACTAATGTTAGCTAGGATATGTCCAAGAGCTCCCGGAAAACTAGTCCATGCTTCAACTGAAATAAGAGATATTTCAGTTTTGGTTGGGAGGGATGTCGTATGACTTCTGTCATGCTGAAGCCAGCCCGCCATGCTGAAGCCAGAATCTGAAACTTGTAACAGCTCTTGAGGGGTAACGGTTAGTCGAGGCCACGGATATTCTATTACATGCCCTCACTTTTATTGAGTTTTTGTGCCGCCCATGTGTCCCCTTGGGACCACCAAGAGTTGTGGCTAGGCACCTGGAACTAACCGCAGGCGCCATGCACCCCCCCCCCAAGAGGCCTACAGGATAAGGGACCCTCGGTCCTCGAAAACACCGCAAGTCGTGAAGAGAAACATGTGAGGCTAGGGTGAAATAGAATACTCTCCCCACTTGTGTTCTGCGGTGAGGCCGGTGTTTGTAAAGGGCGTCAAGGAGATATGTGACCGGACCCCTGAGGCTTGGCATCCGACATGGAGTACCTGAGGGTGGGAAAGGCCAAGAGTTAGCCCTTTCCTAAACCGCACGAAACATGAACTTGTGTTTCGTACGCAGGTACACGCCCAGGAGAAATGCCCAATAACTCCTCCCCGGAAGTAGGTGGGATTCCACTTTGAACCTGGCGCTGATTTGCTGGACTAGATCTGACTGATTTCATTGGAGAATTGGATGTTAAGCCACGCCCTGCCCTGGGGGTATTTAAAGAGCCACCCAGGGCAGAGACACTTAGTTAGAAGCTTGCCAGGGGCACGAATAGATCATAGATTGTGATAGTCATAGGGTGGGGGCATAGGGGCATTGAGGCGTCGATTGTGTTGTACTCTAGAATAAATATAAGTAAAGGAACTACTGCTTGTCCATTCTTACCTTGTAACCACGCTACCTTGTACCCATCAGGTACTAATATGTATAACCACGCTACCATAATTATAAATATATATACGTAGGAGGAAAAGCCCTACGTCAGTGGTGACATTAGATGAGATAATAATAAAAGCACTATGACAGAGGTGACAAACGGTGAGATAACCCAATCATCTTACAAAGTGTGAATTCAAGTGGAAGTCCAAAACCTCCACGTCAGTGGTGGCTTACGGCGGAATAGCTATAAACTCATACGTCAATATATTTATATATGTATATATATATATATATATATATATATATATATATATATATATATATATATATATATATATATATATATATATATATATATATATATATATATATATATATATATATATATATATATATATATATATATATATATATATATATATATATATATATATATATATATATATATATATATATATATATATATATATATATATATATATATATATATATATATATATATATATATATATATATATATATATATATATATATATATATATATATATATATATATATATATATATATATATATATATATATATATATATATATATATATATATATATATATATATATATATATATATATATATATATATATATATATATATATATATATATATATATATATATATATATATATATATATATATATATATATATATATATATATATATATGTGTGTGTGTGTGTGTGTGTGTGTGTGTGTGTGTGTGTGTGTGTGTGTGATTACCTAATTGAGATTACCTAATTGTGTTTACGGGAAAGAGCCCAAAGCTCGTATCTTCCCGTCTCCTCATCGGTTTCATTTTATACTTAGTGATACTTATCATACCTGTCCTTAAAACTATGCATTGAGATTGCATTAACTACCTCCTCGCTTAGCCAATTCCAATTATCAACTACTCTTACACTGAAAAAGTATTTTCTTACATACTGCAAAGAAGTTTTCTTACGAAGCTTCAAACTATGACCTCTAGTTCTAGAGCCAGCCATATCAAAATATCGATCCCTATCCACTCTATCATAACCATGAAGGAATTTAAAGACTGTCACCATATCCCCCCTCACTCTTCTAGCTTCGAGTGATGGTAAGCCTAATTCCCTCAGCCTCTCATCATAACTGAGATTGCGTATTTCTGGCACCAGTTTCGTGGCATGTCTTTGAACTTTTTCAAGCTTAGTTATGTGCTTTTTCAAGTGCGGATTCCAAAAGGGGGCTGCATATTCGAGTTTTGGCCTCACATAGGTTACATAAATATTTCTGAACATTTCCTTGTCCATGTGCCTGAAGGCTACCCTTACATTTGATAAGAATGCATATGCTGCCCTTACTATGCCATTTATATGTATTTCTGGAGACAAATCTGCCAGTATGTTTACTCCTAGATCTCTCTCATTTTCTGTCTCTTGAAGTTGTACTCCAGCCACCGAGTAGTCAAGCTTGGGCCTTCTTGCACTTGTACCCATTCTCATTACCTTACATTTTGAAGTATTGAATTTCATTAGCCACTTTTCTGACCACTCATTCAGATTATTTAGATCCTCCTGAAGTTCTCTACCATTGTTCTCGTTTTTTACTTTCTTCACAATCTTTGGATCATCTGCAAACATATGCATGAATGAATTTACACACTCTGGTAGGTCACTTACATATACAAGGAACAAAAGTGGCCCTAAAACTGAACCCTGTGGAACTCCACTACTAACTCTTCTCCATTCAAACACTGAGTGTCTTACTCTAACCCTCTGTTCCCTCCCTTCTAAGTAAGTTTTTATCCATTCCAAAACATTTCCACCTATTCTAGCCATTGATTGCAGCTTCCTAATAAGTCTCCCATGTGGAACAGTGTCAAACGCTTTCTGGAAGTCTAGGAATATGCAATCTGCCCAGCCCTCTCTTTCCTGTAAGATTTGGCTTACCTCATCATAAAATTCTAATAAGTTTGTTACTGTTGATCTACCTTCTCTGAATCCATGTTGCCTCACTGACAAAAAGTTGAAGGATTCCAAGTGAAGAGAGATATGTTTCCTAAGTAGTTTCTCCATAACTTTGCAAACTATGCTGGTCAAGGAAACTGGTCTATAGTTCAGAGCCGTATCCCTCCTTCCCTTTTTGAAGATAGGTATCACATATGCTTGTTTCCAGCATCTTGGAATCTCCCCCGACTCCAGTGACTCCTTAAATATGATACTTAGTGCCACTGATATTGTGTTTGCGCATTTTTTAAGCACATGAGGGGATATGTCATCAGGACCTGTAGCTTTATGTACATCTAAATCCATCAGCGCTTTGCATACCTCTGTGGCTGTAAGGTTGATGTTCTTTAATACCGGCCCTTGAGCTTCTATCACTGCAATCTGAGGGTTTGGGGGTATTTTCTACTGTAAATACTGACTGAAACTCCTTGTTCAATTCTTTGCAGATCTCTTCATCCGTCTCAATGATGCTTCCATCCGCTCTCATTAGCCTTAAAACCTGTTCTTTTACCTTCAGTTTTCCTCTGATAAAGCTGTGGAAAAGCTTGGGATTTTCTTTAGCCTTCCTGGTGATGTCCCTCTCTTAGTCTCTCTCTGCCTCTCTCCTTTTACTTAGGTAGTCATTTCTTGCCCTTTTGTAGGTTTGCCAGGCATTTATGTTTTTTCTCCTCCTATACCTTTTCCAGCATTTGTCTCTCCACTCCTTAGCTCTTTTACACCCATTATCGAACCATTTCTCTCTGGCATGAATTACACCTACTTTGGTGACATACATTTCTTGTACAGATTTGTTGTAAAATAAGGTTCTCCAGTCAATAACTGCAAAAAGCTCATTCATTTTGATGTAATCTCCTTTCGGATACTTCCTCCTCATGTCCTCAGTGCCTCTACTCTCAGGAAGAATATCTTCAATGATATACTCCATCAACAACACACGGTGGTCACTCTTTCCAATTGGTGGTTCATACTCATTTATTTCAATATCCAACACATTATCTGTGAACACTAGATCAAGTAGTGATGGCTCATCCCCACCCCTGGCCCTTGTTGGTTCCATTACATGTTGGTGTAGGAAATTCCCTTGTACGCAATCTAGGAATCTTGCCCCGAATGAGTCCTC
>JAXCGZ010011401.1:45000-50000 GCA_037179515.1 Halocaridina rubra | reverse complement strand
GCCAACCAACAGTTGACCCCTTGTTGGCGACGGTTTTGACCAAAATCTTGGAGGAAATCTTGCCGACTTGCAACGAACATCTTCATGTAACCACAAGAACCTCTTCTTACATTTCTCTTGTCCTAAAATCGGCACTTGCTTAGAGAGAACGCTGGGAGATTCTCAGTCTTATTGAAGGGGGATGTAGGCTCCGTATATGTCTGCTCCTTGAAGATTTTCTCTGATGAGGCTATGTATCATTAATTCCTTTTCATGTTTACTCTCTTCATCTGTCTTAGTCTTGATAGCGTAGACGTGGAGTTTGATCCCCTATCTGATCATCAATTTGTAGTAGATTGTTATTTTATTATCTTCTGTTACTTTTTCATCCTAAATATATATATATATATATATATATATATATATATATATATATATATATATATATATATATATATATATATATATATATATATATATATATATATTAAATAAAATAACAGGGTCTTGGGAGCACTGAGCAGGTGCTTATTTAGTTTTTTTCTTTCAAAAACAGCTGATTAGCTCCAAAGCCCAGTGCTTGTCTACATCTAACAAATCTCGGCCTAAGGCAGCCATGATGACTCTGCCTAACTGTTAACTACCTGACTGCTTAACTGCCTGACTACTCAGAATGATCTAATACTATTACTGCTACTTTACTTATAAATCCCACCCCTCTACCAAGCTGTGAGAGACGGAAAAGAGGCGAAGGTGGGAAGGCATTCTATATATGCTTAGACCAATTGAATTTTAATTTAGTTTTACAAGGCAAATGCACAAAACATACACATGGGCACAGATTCCAATTGGTTTCTGGCTAAAGGAGAGAGGCTTCTGATGCTAGACTTTTAGCCATTGATTAAAGACCTTCCAGGGGTCGATCCCTAGATCACTGCTTCATAACAGCCTTTCCGGAACTTCATGACCATGGATCACAGTATCTGGGAAATATCACTCGACATTCTCCAGATGGATTTTCCTTTCTCAGGTCTCTCAGGTTTCGACCCTGGGTCATGGCTTATTGGAAGCGGTTAGCTGTTGGCTGACTAACTAAATATATGACACCCTTTCTAACACCTGCTGAGGGCTTCAGCACTAGTCTGTCACCTCTCGAGTCAACAGCAACTGGGGTTACCAGGCGGGCATCCAGCCAAGGAGTGACCAGACCTAGCGTTGCTCAGCTTCGCAGATCGAACGAAAAGAGTTGTTCTCAATATGGCATGGTCGTAGGTAATAATAATAATAATAATAATAATAATAATAATAATAATAATAATAATAATAATAATAATAATAATAATAATAATAATAATAATAATAATAATAATAATAATAATAATAATAATAATAAAAATAATAATAATAATAAAAATAATAATAATAATAATAATAATAATAATAAAAATAATAAATAATAATAATAATAATAATAATAATAATAATAATAATAATAATAATAATAATAATAATAATAATAATAATAATAATAATAATAATAATAATAATAATAATAATAATAATAATAATAATAATAATAATAATAACAAGCCTTTTGAACAGAATGTAACATTCGCATTAATCCTTCTTCCCAAAAGAATATTTCAGACCTCTATTTCAATACTACATTTGAATATTTGATTTAATCAGAGGCACTATTGGAGGTAACCAATGGTTGTGTAAAAGTATATCCTTTTATCTTATTTGTATTTATCACAGGATTCTAATGTTCATTTTTACATGTACGCTTGTGCGTGCACACACACACACATATGCCACGAAACTGGTGCCAGAAATACGTAATCTCAGTTATGATGAGAGGCTGAGGGAATTAGACTTACCATCACTCGAAGCTAGAAGATTGAGGGGGGATATGGTGACAGTCTTTAAATTCCTTCATGATTATGATAGAGTGGATAGGGATCGATATTTTGATATGGCAGGCTCTAGAACTAAAGGTCATAGTTTGAAGCTTCGTAAGAACACTTCTTTGCAGGATGTAAGGAAATACTTTTTCAGTGTAAGAGTAGTTGATAATTGGAATTCGCTAAGCGAGAAGGTAGCTAATGCTATCTCAAGCCATAGTTTTAAGGACAGGTGTGATAAGTATCACTAAGTACAAAATGGAACCGATCAGTAGACGGGAAGATACGAGCTTTGGGCTCTTTCCCGTAAACACAATTAAGTAATCAAAGTTAGGTAATCACACACACACAAAGTACAAAATGGAACCGATCAGGAGACGAGAAGTTTCGAGCTTGGGGCTATTTCCCGTAGGCACAATTAGGAAAAAAATACAAATATTTCAATCATAGACAGATAGATTGGACTAATATTGACCAGCATAGTGGGGAGGATTTATTTGAGGCAAGATTCCTAGATTGTGTACAAAGAAATTTCCTACACCAACATGGACTAGAACCAACGAAGGCCAAGGGGTGAGGATGAACCATCGCTGCTCAATTTAGGATTTATAAATATTATGTTTGATATTGACATAATAGAGCATGAACCACCAGTTGGGGAAAGTGACCACTGTGTGTTGTTAATTGAGTATATCATCAAAGCTGGTCTGGATGAAAGTAGGGGCTCTGAGAAGGACATGAGGAGTAACTATCTAAAAGGAGATTACAACAAAAGTAATTATTTATCTACAGCCTTTGCCTGGATGACCTTATTTAACAACAAATATGTTCAAGGATGTACAACATCTTTTGTTAGGCATATGGGAAGATAGTCACTTGTTGCATACCTTCCACCATAATAGGAGTTATTCATGCCAAAGTGGAATGGATCAGTAATGAGTGTAAGGGAACTAAGAAGTGGAGAGACAAACACTGGAATAGGAACAGGAGAAGAATGAATATAAATGCCTGACAGACTTACAAGCGAGTAAGAAACTATTTCCTAAGTAAAAGAAGGAGCCAGAAAGAGAATATGAAAGGAATGTAATCAGGAAGGCTAGAGAAAATCACAAACTTTTCTACAGCTTTGTCAGAGCACACCTGAAGGTCAAAGAACAGGTTTTAAAGTTAGAGAAGGCAGTTGAAAGCATCAGAGAGACATATGAAGAGTTTTGCAAAGAATTAAAGAAGGAGTTTCAATCCGTAGATACAGTATAAAATACCCCACCCCATCAGATTGCAGAGATAAGAGATCGTAGGATGGTATTATGGAGCATCATCTTTTTAGCTATAGAAGTATGCAAAGCTACAGGTCCTGATGACATATCTCCTTATGTACTTAAGAAATGCACAAATCAATATCGGTACATTGTGAATCATCTTTGAAAAGTCTCTGGAATCTAGGGATATTTTAAGATGCTGGAAACATATCATATTGGCACCTTTCTTCAAAAGGGGATTTAGAGATACAGCTCTAAATTATAGGGCTGTTTCTTTGACTAGCATAGTTTGCAAAGTTATGGAGAAACGCCTAAAAAACAGCTCATCTCACTTCACTTGGAATCCTTCAGCTTTTTGTCAGTGAGAAAACATGGCTTCAAAGAAGGTAGATCAACAGTAACAAACTTATTAGAATTTTATGATGAGGTGAGCCAGATCTTACAAGAAAGAAAGGGCTGGACGAATTAAATATTCCTAGATCTTCAGAAGGCATTTGATACGGTCAATCATGAGAGACTTTTTAGAAGCTGCAAGTAATAGAAGGGAAAAAAAATAATTAGAAGGAAAGGAACAGTGAGTTAAAGTAAGTCACTCATTGTCTAACTGGAGAGGGGTTAGTAGTGGTGTTCCACAGGGTCCAGTTTTAGGACCACTTTTGGTCCTTGTATATGTAAATGACCTACCCGAGTCTGTAAATTCTTTGTTGAATATGTTTGCAGAAGATGCAAAGACTGTGAAAAAAGTATGAGACGAGAGCAAGGGTAGAGAACTTCAGGAGGACCTAAATAGTCTGTACGAGTTTGGCCACAAAAGTGGCTAATGAAATTCAAAAGCTCAAAATGTAAGGTAATGAGAATGCGTACAAGTGCGAAAAGACCCGAGCTTGGATACTCAATAGCTGGTGCAAAACTTCAAGTGACGGAGAATGAGAGAGATCTAGGCATACACATACTGACAGATTTGTCTCCAGGAATACATATAAATGGCATGGTAAGGACTTCTTATGCTTTCTTAGCAAATATATGGGTGGCCTTCAGATACAAAAAGAAGGAAATGTTCAGGAATATTTTTGTAACTTATGTGAGGCCAAAGCTTTTTGAATCTGCACTTGAAAAAGCATATAATTAAGCTTGAGAATATTCAAAGACATGCCATGAACTGGTGCCAGAAATACGCAATCTCAATTATGAGGAGAAGCTGAGGGAATTAAACTTACCATCTCTTGAAGCTAGAAGAATGAGGGGGGAATATTATAACGGTTTTTAATTCTTTCATTGTTTTGATAGCGTGGATAAGAATCGATATTTTGATATGGCTGGCTCTCGAGCTAAGGATCATAGTTTGAAGCTTCGTAAGAAAACTTCTTTGCAGGTTGTAAGGCAGTACTTTTTTTAGTGTAAGAATAGTTGAAGTCTGGAATTCGCTAAGCAAGGAGTTAGGTAATGCGAATTCAATTTATAGTTTTAAGGAAAAATATAATACCGGTAAGTATCACTGAGTATTAATATGGAACAGACCAGGAAACGAGGAGTTACAATTCAGTAATTACACAGTCTCCGTAGCTAATGTCTGCATTTCTGTCTATTTACATCTATCTGTCTTTCTGTTCATTCGTGTTTGTGCGTTTGTTTGCTTTGTACACAGTATATATGTATGTTCCAAAACATTATAATAGCACAAGTATATTTTAGAATTATATGTAGTGTTGCATAAAAGAATGATATACAAATCAAAAAAAGAGGAAATTTCGAAGTCGTCATACCCCAAAAACCAAACATTTATAGAATAACTCTGAAATACGAGCACTGGTTTTCTCTTTCGAGTCATTTCCGAAAAGACTTCTGCCTTTTGGTCTCA
>JAXCGZ010011401.1:20000-32500 GCA_037179515.1 Halocaridina rubra | reverse complement strand
TTGTATATAGTAATTTGTTTTGTAGAATTAATAACTTCAGTTTGACGAATTTCGCCATAAAATACCAATAATACTTTCAATTATCTTCAGCGGCTCACCATAAATATTCGTAGCGCTATTTATGCACAAACACACACACACACACACACACACACACACACACACACACACACACACACACACACACACACACACACACACACACACAAACTTGTTGCAAGAGGCAAGAAGGTTAAATGATGAGAGAAATGAAGAAGAGAAGAAAAATTTTCGTTACAGAATACTTCCAGACAAAGGGGAGATAAAGAAGATAATGACAGAAGATCAGGGGATGGGGCCTCATTAAGATTGTTATACACAAATGCTGATGGATTAGCTGGTAAGGCAGTAGAATTAAAAGATAGGATTCACAACAGTAAGGCAGATATAGTAGCAATTACAGAGACTAAGTTGAGTGAGGACATAAACAGTGTCACAGTTTTTCCTAAGGGCTTCAGAATACTAAGGGTTGAAAGATCTGAGAGGACTGGTGGAGGGATAGCACTGCTCATAAGTGAGAGGATTCAAGTTGAAGAAATAAACTTGGCTATAGAAAGTGAGTTCAGGGAATTTCTTGTTGCTCGCATAAATACTGGGTCAGAGAGCATTATAATAACTGTTGTATACAACCCACCAAGGAACCAAAATAGGCTTGAAATTTATGAGGAAAGTCATATAGGTACTACTGAAGTCATAAACTCAGTTGTTAACATGGCACGGGAGAAAAAATGTAGGATTTTGATTATGGGAGACTTTAATCATAAAGAGATAGATTGGATAAATCTTGACCCACACAGTGGTGAGGACTCATTCGGGGAAAGATTCCTAGATTGCGTACAAGGGAATTTCCTACAGCAACATGTAATGGAACCAACAAGAGCCAGGGGTGGGGATGAGCCATCACTTCTTGATCTAGTGTTCACAGATAATGTGTTGGATATTGAAAATATTGAGTATGAACCACCAATTGGAAAGAGTGACCACTGTGTGTTGTTGATGGAGTATATCATTGAAGATATTCTTCCTGAGAGTAGAGGCACTGAGGACATGAGGAGGAACTATCCGAAAGGAGATTACATCAAAATGAATGAGCTTTTTGCAGTTATTGACTGGAGAACCTTATTTTACAACAAATTTGTACAAGAAATGTATGACATCTTTTGTGAGAAATATGGGAAGATAGTAGATTGCTGCATACCTGTCACCAAAGTAGGAGTAATTCATGCCAGAGAGAAATGGTTCGATAATGAGTGTAAAAGAGCTAAGGAGTGGAGAGACAAATGCTGGAAAAGGTATAGGAGGAGAAAAAACATAAATGCCTGGCAAACCTACAAAAGAGCAAGAAATGACTACCTAAGTAAAAGGAGAGAGGCAGAGAGAGATTATGAGAGGGACATCACCAGGGAGGCTAAAGAAAATCCCAAGCTTTTCCACATCTTTATCAGAGGAAAACTGAAGGTAAAAGAACAGGTTTTAAGGCTAAAGAGAGCGGATGGAAGCATCACTGAGACGGACGAAGAGATCTGCAAAGAATTGAACAAGGAGTTTCAGTCAGTATTTACAGTAGAAAATACCCCACCTCCTCAGATTGCAGTGATAGAAGCTCAAGGGCCGGTATTAGAGAACATCAACCTTACAGCCACAGAGGTATGCAAAGCGCTGATGGATTTAGATGTTCATAAAGCTAAAGGTCCTGATGACATATCCCCTCATGTGCTTAAAAAATGTGCAAACACAATATCAGTGGCACTAAGTATCATATTTAAGGAGTCACTGGAGTCGGGGAAGATTCCAAGATGCTGGAAACAAGCAAATGTGATACCTATTTTCAAAAAGGGAAGGAGGGATACGGCTCTGAACTATAGACCAGTTTCCTTGACCAGCATAGTTTGCAAAGTTATGGAGAAACTACTAAGGAAACATATCTCTCTTCACTTGGAATCCTTCAACTTTTTGTCAGTGAGGCAACATGGCTTCAGAGAAGGTAGATCAACAGTAACAAACTTATTAGAATTTTATGATGAGGTAAGCCAAATCTTACAGGAAAGAGAGGGCTGGGCAGATTGCATATTCCTAGACTTCCAGAAAGCGTTTGACACTGTTCCACATGGGAGACTTATTAGGAAGCTGCACTCAATGGCTAGAATAGGTGGAAATGTTTTGGAATGGATAAAAACTTACTTAGAAGGAAGGGAACAGAGGGTTAGAGTAAGACACTCAGTGTCTGAATGGAGAAGAGTTAGTAGTGGAGTTCCACAGGGTTCAGTTTTAGGGCCACTTTTGTTCCTTGTATATGTAAATGACCTACCAGAGTCTGTAAATTCATTCATGAATATGTTTGCAGATGATGCAAAGATTGTGAAGAAAGTAAAAAACGAGAACAATGGTAGAGAACTTCAGGAGGATCTAAATAATCTGCATGAGTGGTCAGAAAAGTGGCTAATGAAATTCAATACCTCAAAATGTAAGGTAATGAGAATGGGTACAAGTGCAAGAAGGCCCAAGCTTGACTACTCGGTGGCTGGAGTACAACTTCAAGAGACAGAAAATGAGAGAGATCTAGGAGTAAACATACTGGCAGATTTGTCTCCAGAAATACATATAAATGGCGTAGTAAGGGCAGCATATGCATTCTTATCAAATGTAAGGGTAGCCTTCAGGCACATGTACAAGGAAATGTTCAGAAATATTTATGTAACCTATGTGAGGCCAAAACTCGAATATGCAGCCCCCTTTTGGAATCCGCACTTGAAAAAGCACATAGCTAAGCTTGAAAAAGTTCAAAGACATGCCACGAAACTGGTGCCAGAAATACGCAATCTCGGTTATGAAGAGAGGCTGAGGGAATTAGACTTGCCATCACTCGAAGCTAGAAGAGTAAGGGGGGATATGGTGACAGTCTTTGAATTCCTTCATGGTTATGATAGAGTGGATAGGGATCGATATTTCGATATGGCTGGCTCTAGAACTAGAGGTCATAGTTTGAAGCTTCGTAAGAAAACTTCTTTGCAGGATGTAAGGAAATACTTTTTCAGTGTAAGAGTAGTTGATAATTGGAATTCGCTAAGCGAGGAGGTAGTTAATGCTATCTCAATCCATAGTTTTAAGGACAGGTACGATAAGGTTCACTAAGTCTAAAATGGAACCGATGAGGAGACGGGAAGATACGAGCTTTGGGCTCTTTCCCGTAAACACAATTAGGTAATCACAATTATGTAATCACACACACACATATTTATATATATATATATATATATATATATATATATATATATATATATATATATATATATATATATATATATATATATATATATATATATATATATATATATATATATATATATATATATATATATATATATATATATATATATATATATATATATATATATATATATATATATATATATATATATATATATATATATATATATATATATATATATATATATATATATATATATATATATATATATATATATATATATATATATATATATATATATATATATATATCGTTACGTATGGTTATCGCATATATATATATATATATATATATATATATATATATATATATATATATATATATATATATATATATATATATATATATATATATATATCGTTACGAATGGTTATCGCATATATATATATATATATATATATATATATATATATATATATATATATATATATATATATATATATATATATATATATATATATATATATATATATATATATATATATATATATATTTATGTGTATATATATATATATATATATATATATATATATATATATATATATATATATATATATATATATATATATATATATATATATATATATATATATATATATATATATATATATATATTATATATATATATATATATATATATATATATATATACATATATATATAAATATATATATATATATATATATATATATATATATATATATATATATATATATATATATATATATATATATATATATATATATATATATATATATATATATATATATATATATATATATATATATATATATATATATATATATATATATATATATATATATATATTAATAACACTGAACTGTTAACATACAGTCTAAACTGGAAGGAAAAGCCCATTAAATAAAACAACGAAAATATATATATATATATATATATATATATATATATATATATATATATATATATATATATATATATATATATATATATATATATATATATATATATATATATATATATATATATATATATATATATATATATATAAATATATATATATATATATATATATATATATATATATATATATATATATATATATATATATATATATATATATATATATATATATATATATATATATATATATATATATATATATATATATATATATATATATATATATATATATATATATATATATATATATATATATATATATATATATATATATATATACATATAAAGTACTTATTAATTTCGTGACCTAAGCTTTTCACTCCACTACTAACTCTTCTCTATTCAGACACTGAGTGTCTTACTCTAACCCTCTGTTCCCTTCCTTCTAAGTAAGTTTTTATCCATTCCAAGACATTTCCACCCATTCCAGCCATTGCTTGCAGCTTCCTAATAAGTCTCCCATGTGGAACAGTGTCAAACGCTTTCTGGAAGTCTAGGAATATGCAATCGGCCCAGCCCTCTCTTTCCTGCAAGATTCGGCTTACCTCATCATAAAATTCTAATAATTTTGTTACTGTTGATCTACCTTCTCTGAAGCCATGTTGTCTCACTGACAAAAAGTAGAAGGATTCCAAGTGAAGAGAGATATGTTTCCTTAGTAGTTTCTCCATAACTTTGCAAACTATGCTGGTCAAGGAAACTGGTCTATATTTCAGAGCCGTATCCCTCCTTCCTTTTTTGATGATAGGTATTACATTTGCTTGTTTGCAGCATCTTGGAATCTCCTCTGACTCCAGTGACTTTTTAAATATGATACCCAGTGCAAATGATATTGTGTTTGCGCATTTTTTAAGTACATGAGGGGATATGTCATCAGGACCTGTAGCTTTATGAACATCTAAATCCATCAGCGCTTTGCATACCTCTGTGGCTGTAAGGGTGATATTCTCTAATTCTGGTCCTTGAGCTTCTATCTCTGCAATCTGAGGGGGTGGGGTATTTTCTACTGTGAATACTGACTGAAACTCCTTGTTCAATTCTTTGCAGATCTCTTTATCCGTCTCAGTGATGCTTCCATCCGCTCTCTTTAGCCTTAAAACCTGATCTTTTATCTTCAGTTTTCCTCTGATAAAGCTGTGGAAAAGCTTGGGATTTTCTTTAGCCTTCCTGGTGATGTCCCTCTGATAGTCTCTCTCTGCCTCTCTCCTTTTACTTAGGTAGTCATTTCTTGCTCTTTTGTAGGTTTGCCAGGCATTTATGTTGTTTCTCTTCCTATACCTTTTCCAGCATTTGTCTCTCCACTCCTTAGCTCTTTTACACTCATTATCGAACCATTTCTCTCTGGCATGAATTACACCTACTTTGGTGACAGGTATGCAGCAATCTACTATCTTCCCATATTTCTCACAAAATATGTCATACATTTCTTGTACAGATTTGTTGTAAAATAAGGTTCTCCAGTCTATAACTGCAAAAAGCTCATTCATTTTGATGTAATCTCCTTTCGGATAGTTCCTCCTTATGTCCTCAGTGCCTCTACTCTCAGGCAGAATATCTTCAATGATATACTCCATCAACAACACACAGTGGTCACTCTTTCCAATTGGTGGTTCAATATTTTCAATATCCAACACATTATCTGTGAATACTAGATCAAGTAGTGATGGCTCATCCCCACCCCTGGCCCTCATTGGTTCCATTGCATGTTGGTGTAGGAAATTCCCTTGTACGCAATCTAGGAATCTTGCCCCAAATGAGTCCTCACCACTGTGTGGGTCAAGATTTATCCAATCTATCTCTTTATGATTAAAATCTCCCTTAATCAAAATCCTACATTTTCTCTCCCGTGCCATGTTAACAGCTGAGTTTATAACTTCAATAGTACTTATATGACTTTTCTCATAAACTTCTAGCTTATTCTGGTTCCTTGGTGGGTTATGTACAACAGTTATTATATTGCTCCCTGACCCAGTATTTATGCTAACAACAAGCAATTCCTTGAACTCACTTTCTATAGCCAAGTTTATATCTTCAACTTGAATCCATTCACTTATGAGCAGTGCTATCCCTCCACCAGTCCTCTCTGATCGTTCAACCCTTAATATTCTGAAGCCCTTAGGAAAAACTGTGACACTGTTTATTATCCTCACTCAACTTAGCCTCTGTAATTGCTACTATATCTGCCTTACTGTTGTGAATTCAACCTTTTAATTCTACTGCCTTACCAGCTAATCCATCAGCATTTGTGTATAGCAATCTTAATGAGGCCCCATCCCCTGATCTTCTGTCACTATCTTCTTTATCTCCCCTTTGTCTGGAAGAACTCTGAAATGAAAATTTTTCTTCTCTTCTTCATTTCTTTCCTCATTTAACCTTCTTGCCTCTTCCAACAAGTTTTTGATCTTTCCCATCTCTTCCTGTGTTCTGTATCGTCTAATTAACACTTCTTTGAATTCTTGAAGGTCTTTGAGACTTTTTTTTCTCAACAATATTCCCCTACATGTTTCCCCTCTCTCAAAAGTTACTTTTGTTGGTCTCGGCTTTCCTTCCCTCGAATATTTGCCTAGTTGTGTGTGTGTGTGTGTGTGTGTGTGTGTGTGTGTGTGTGTGTGTGTGTGTGTGTGTGTGTGATTACCTAATTGTGTTTACGGGAAAGAGCCCAAAGCTCGTATCTTCCAGTCTCCTCATCGGTTCCATTTTAGACTTAGTGATACTTATCATACCTGTCCTTAAAACTATGGATTGAGATAGCATTAACTACCTCCTCGCTTAGCGAATTCCAATTATCAACTACTCTTACACTGAAAAAGTATTTCCTTACATCCTGCAAAGAAGTTTTCTTACGAAGCTTCAAACTATGACCTCTAGTTCTAGAGCCAGCCATATCGAAATATCGATCCCTATCCACTCTATCATAACCATGAAGGAATTTAAAGACTGTCACCATATCCCCCCTTACTCTTCTAGCTTCGAGTGATGGCAAGTCTAATTCCCTCAGCCTCTCATCATAACCGAGATTGCGTATTTCTGGCACCAGTTTCGTGGCATGTCTTTGAACTTTTTCAAGCTTAGCTATGTGCTTTTTCAAGTGCGGATTCCAAAAAGGGGCTGCATATTCGAGTTTTGGCCTCATATAGGTTACATAAATATTTCTGAACATTTCCTTGTCCATGTGCCTGAAGGCTACCCTTACATTTGATAAGAATGCATATGCTGCCCTTACTACGCCATTTATATGTATTTCTGGAGACAAATCTGCCAGTATGTTTACTCCTAGATCTCTCTCATTTTCTGTCTCTTGAAGTTGTACTCCAGCCACCGAGTAGTCAAGCTTGGGCCTTCTTGCACTTGTACCCATTCTCATTACCTTACATTTTGAGGTATTGAATTTCATTAGCCACTTTTCTGACCACTCATGCAGATTATTTAGATCCTCCTGAAGTTCTCTACCATTGTTCTCGTTTTTTACTTTCTTCACAATCTTTGCATCATCTGCAAACATATTCATGAATGAATTTACAGACTCTGGTAGGTCATTTACATATACAAGGAACAAAAGTGGCCCTAAAACTGAACCCTGTGGAACTCCACTACTAACTCTTCTCTATCCAGACACTGAGTGTCTTACTCTAACCCTCTGTTCCCTTCCTTCTAAGTAAGTTTTTATCCATTCCAAAACATTTCCACCTATTCTAGCCATTGAGTGCAGCTTCCTAATAAGTCTCCCATGTGGAACAGTGTCAAACGCTTTCTGGAAGTCTAGGAATATGCAATCTGCCCAGCCCTCTCTTTCCTGTAAGATTTGGATTACCTCATAATAAAATTCTAATAAGTTTGTTACTGATGATCTACCTTTTTTGAAGCCATGTTGTCTCACTGACAAAAAGTTGAAGGATTCCAAGTGAAGAGAGATATGTGTGTGTGTGTGTGTGTGTGTGTGTATGTTAACCAGATTGCATATAATTAATTTCTCCATTCATAATGGAAGATGGGTTGCTTGCAAATTATAAATGTAAATTAAATATCACCAAGAGAGTCTTAGTTTTAAAATCCGACAGATGAATTTTTTTCAACAGTAGAAAGCTTAGGAATAAGGGAGATATAGTTTGCTTAAAACTTTAATGGGTAAAATACAATATAATAAACAAATATACAAATGAATTAAAGAATCTATGTATATATATATATATATATATATATATATATATATATATATATATATATATATATATATATATATATATATATATATATATATATATATATATATATATATATATATATATATATATATATATATATATATATATATATATATATATATATATATATTATATATATATATATATATATATATTGATTCTTTTATTCATTTGTATATTTGTTTATTATATTGTATTTTACCCATTACAGGTTTAATCAAACTATATCTCCCTTATTCCTAAGTTTCTGCTATTGAAAAAAATTCATCTGTCGGATTTTAAAACTAAGACTCTCTTGATGATATTTAATTTACATTTTTAATTTGCAAGCAAACCATCTTCCATTATGAATGGGGAAATTAATTATATGCAGTCTGGTTAACATACACACACAGCTTAAGGAAAACATTGAACAGTTTAGAAAAGAGTTCCAGGAGCTCAATATGGAAAATGATGGAATGAAAACTTCCTTTGCTGATGCACGAAAGGGAATGTGGCAGTAAAAGACTCTGTAAAGGTGGTGGCACTGGAAAACATACAAACAGTTGACTATAAAGAGACAGTAATCGAAAAAATGAAAGACGTTGTGATGGAAAGGGCAAACCCACTGATCAAACAGGCACTTGATAAAGAGAAGAAATTGGTAATCTCAGGCATAAGTGAATCCCAAGAGCCAACATGGCAGGGGAGACTTGAAGAAAATAAAGCTAGGGTTGTAGACCTGATAAGAAAGCTTGGAGTAGTTTGTGGTCCTGAGGATATTGTAAACATATACCAACTAGGCAAATATTCGAGGGAGGGAAAGCAGAGACCAACAAAAGTAACCTTTGAGAGAGGGGACACATGTAGAGAAATATTGATGTGGAAAAAAGTCTAAAAGACCTTCAAGAATTCAATGAAGTGTCAATTAGACGATACAGAACACAGGAAGAGATGGAAAGGATCCAAAACTTGTTGCAGGAGGCTAGAAGGTTAAAGGAGGAAAGAAATGAAGAAAAGAAGAAAAGTTTTCATTTCAGAGTTCTTCCAGACAAAGGGGAGATAAAGAAGATTATGACAGAAGATCAGGGGATGGGGCCTCATTAAGATTATTATACACAAATGCTGATGGATTAGCTGGTAAGGCAGTAGAATTAAAAGATAGGATTCATAACAGTAAGGCAGATATAGAAGCAGTTACAGAGACTAAGTTGAGTGAGCACATAAACAGTGTCACAGTTTTTCCTAAGGGCTTCAGAATATTAAGGGTTGAAAGATCTGAGAGGACTGGTGGAGGGATAGCAATGCTCATAAGTGAAAGGATTCAGGTTGAAGAAATAAACTTGGCTATAAAAAGTGAGTTCAAGGAATTTCTTGTTGCTCACATAAATACTGGGTCAGAGAGCATTATAATAACTGTTGTATATAACCCACCAAGGAATCAACATAGGTTAGAAGTTTATGAGGAAAGTAATATAGGTACTATTGAAGTCATAAACTTAGTTGTTAACATGGCACGGGAGAGAAAATGTAGGATTTTGATTATGGGAGATTTTAATCATAAAGAGATAGACTGGATAAATCTTGACCCACACAGTGGTGAGGACTCATTCGGGGCAAGATTCCTTGATTGCTCACAAGGGAATTTCCTTCACCAACACATACTGGAACCAACAAGGGCCAGGGGTGGGGATGAGCCATCACTACTTAATCTCGTATTCACAGATAACGTGTTGGATACCGAAAAAATTGAGTATGAACCACCAATTGGAAAGAGTGACCACTGTGTGTTGTTGATGGAGTATATCATTGAAGAAATGTTCTGCCTGAGAGTAGGGGCACGGAGGACATGAGGAGGAACTATCCGAAAGGAGATTACATCAAAGTGAATGAGCTTTTTGCAGTTATTGACTGGAGGACCTTATTTTACAACTAATCTGTACAAGAAATGCACGACATCTATTGTGAGAAATATGGGAAGATAGTAGATTGCTGCATACCTGTCACCAAAGTAGGTGTAATTCATGCCAGAGAGGAACGGTTCGAATAATGATTGTAAAAGAGCTAAGGAGTGGAGAGACAAATGCTGGAAAAGGTATAGGAGGAGAATAAACATTAATGTCTGGCAAACCTACAAAAGAGCAAGAAATGACTCACCTAAGTAAAGAAGAGAGGCAGAGAAAGACTATGAGAGGGACATCACCAGGAAGGCTAAAGAAAATCCCAATCTTTTCCACAGCTTTATCAGAGGAAAACTGAAGGTAAAAGAACAGATTATAAGGCTAAAGAGAGCGGATGGAAACCTCACTGAGACGGATGAAGAGATCTGTAAAGAATTGAACAAGGAGTTTCGTCAGTATTTACAGTAGAAAATACCCCCACCCCCTCAGATTGCAGAGATAGATGCTCATGGGCCAGTATTAGAGAACATCAACTTTTCAGCCACAGAGGTATGCAAAGCGCTGATGGAGTTAGATGTTCATAAAGCTACAAGTCCTGATGATATATCCCCTCACATACTTCAAAAATGTGCAAACTCAATATCAGTGGCAATAAGTATCATATCTAAAAAGTCACTGGAGTCAGAGGAGATTCCAAGATGCTGGAAACAAACGAACGTGATACCTATCTTCAAAAAGGGAAGGAGGGATACGGCTCTGAACTATAGCCCAGTTTCCTTGACCAGCATAGTTTGCAAAGTTATGGAGAAACTACTAAGGAAACATATTCCTCTTCACTTGGAATCCTTCAACTTTTTGTCAGTGAGGCAACATGGCTTCAGAGAAGGTAGATCAACAGTAACAAACTTACTAGAATTTTATGATGAAGTAAGCCAAATCTTATAGGAAAGAGAGGGCCGGGCAGATTGCATATTCCTAGACTTCCAGAAAGCATTTAACACTGTTCCACACGGGAGACTTATTAAGAAACTGCAAGCAATGGCTAGAATAGGTGGAAATGTCTTGGAATGGATAAAAACTTACTTAGAAGGAAGGGAACAGAGGATTAGAGTAAGACACTCAGTGTCTGAATGGAGAAGAATTAGTAGTGGAGTTCCACATGGTTCAGTTTTAGGGCCACTTTTGTTCCTTGTATACGTAAATGACCTACCAGACTCTGTAAATTCATTCATGAATATGTTTGCAGATGATGCAAAGATTGTGAAGAAAGTAAAAAACGAGAGCAAAGGTAGAGAACTTCAGGAAGATCTAGATAGTTTGCATGAGTGGTCAGAAAAGTGGCAAATGAAATTCAATACTTCAAAATGTTAGGTAATGAGAATGGGTACAAGTGCAAGAAGGCCCAAGCTTGACTACTCGGTGGCTGGAGTACAACTTCAAGAGACAGAAAATGAGAGAGATCTAGGAGTAAACTTACTCGCAGATTTGTCTCCAGAAATACATATAAATGGTCGTAGTAAGGGCAGCATATGCTTTCTTATCAAATGTAAGGGTAGCCTTCAGGCACGTGGACAAGGAAATGTTCAGAAATATTTATGTAACCTATGTGAGGCCAAAACTCGAATATGCAGCCCCCTTTTGGAATCCGCAGTTGAAAAAGCACGTGGCTAAGCTTGAAAAAGTTCAAAGACATGCCACGAAACTGGTGCCAGAAATACGCAATCTCAGTTATGATGAGAGGCTGAGGGAATTAGACTCACCATCACTCGAAGCTAGAAGATTGAGGGGGGATATGGTGACAGTCTTTAAATTCCTTCATTGTTATGATAGAGTGGATAGGGATCGATATTTTGATATGGCTGGCTCTAGAACTAGAGGTCATAGTTTGAAGCTTCGTAAGAAAACTTCTTTGCAGGATGTAAGGAAATACTTTTTCAGTGTAAGAGTAGTTGATAATTGGAATTCGCTAAGCGAGGAGGTAGTTAATGCTAACTCAATCCATAGTTTTAAGGACAGGTATGATAAGTATCACTAAGTACAAAATGGAACCGATCGAGGAGACGGGAAGATACGAGCTTTGGGCTCTTTCCCGTAAACACAATTAGGTAATCACAATTAGGTAATCACATGCACACACACATACACACACACACACATACACACATATAT
>JAXCGZ010011401.1:0-7500 GCA_037179515.1 Halocaridina rubra | reverse complement strand
ACTTATTTTTTTAGTTAATAACTTTCGTAGTAAGTGTGTATATTCTATTCCTTGGCGCTCACAGGACTTCCACTTACAAAGGAAAATGTATTGCTTAATCGTATCCAGAGAGCATTCTCTCTTGTAGGGGAAAATATGAAAATAGTAAAGAATTGGGTAATGGGAGAATTCTAATGACTTTCTCTCTCTGTTTTCTCATTTTTTTCTAAATATGTGACTTGAAGCAAGAACCTATCTGTAAGTCATATGTTTTATTAATACTGTACAGCTTTATTGTTTGGGGACTGCGGTGGCTCTGTGGTAGAGTGCGCGAGTAAGGAAAGGAATAATGGGAAGATCTAATTGCAGAGGGCGTTAAAAAGGACATCCACCCTTAATTCCCCCTGCTCCTGCATATCTGTGTCCTCCCCAATTTGAAATAGGAGTAATTGTGGCACCTAAAATTGTGTTGTCATGACGCCATTACATCAGAATTATATTTGAGTTTAGTTATGCTACGTAAGCCATTATAATACTGAAACAGTGACGCCCTCTATTTGTCGTGTGGTGCATCAGCATCGTGTCGTCTGCTGTAAACGGAGGGATCAAACTTGTGTATATAGCCATTCCCGTTGGGTTTCTGAACTCTAACCGTTGAAAATTATTTTACCTTTGTAACGGACTCCTCATTAGAGAGCTAGAAATTCAGATGACTCAAAAGCAGAATTTCCGAAACAGAGGCTAAGAACAGGTCCCTTTTCCTGCGATCCTATTTGCAATATAGAGTAATTACAGTACATCGATGTTTCTAATGTAGGTCGTTCTGTCTCTGGAATCTCACACACCTGCAACTTATTGAATGAGATTTGTCTACGATATAATCAAACGCATGTTTGTCATTCACCGATTTCTGGTTAATATGAGGAAAATGTCTGATTGTAACCTAGTTGCCTGTTTGGTATAGTTAAGAACATAAGAACATAATAATAGAGGACACTGCAACATGCCTACTGGCACACACGAGGCAGCTCCATTTTTGAATTGTATTTTCAGCATGTCTAACCTATTCTATTCTACTCTACTTATTTATTCTATTTTTCTTTTTATGATTTTTCTAATAAGCACTAACCTATTCATACCCACCCTACCTCTGTCATATGTCTATCTAATCTACATTTGAAGGTGTCTAAGGTGTTGGCATTTACTATCCTACTAGGAAGCTTGTTCCATGCATTAGCTACTCTATTACCAAACCAATTTTTACCAATTTCCCTTCTGAACCTAAATTTATCAAGCTTAAATCCATTATTACGAGTTCTGGTTTGATCATGAATTTTTAAAACTTTATTAATATCTCCCTTGTTAATCCCTTTAAACCATTTATACACTTCAATCATATCCCCCCTAACTCTTCGCCTCTCTAGAGAATGTAGATTAAGTTTTTTTAATCTGTCCTCATATGGTAGATTTCTGATATTGTGTATCATCTTGGTCATTCTTCGCTGCACTCTCTCCAAGGATTCAATTTCCATTCTATAATAGGGTGACCAGAATTGCACAGCATAATCTAAATGGGGCCTAACTAATGCAAGATAGGACTGCAAAATAACTTTTTCCGTCATATTGCTAACGCTTCTTGAGATAAATCCTAAAATTCTGTTTGCTTTATTTCTGACTGCTGTGCATTGCTCTCTTGGCTTAAGATTACTACTCACAAGAACTCCCAAATCCCTTTCACACTGAACATAAGAACATAAGAATAGAGGACACTGCAACATGCCTACTGGCACACACGAGGCAGCTCCATTTTTGAATTGTATTTTCAGCATGTCTAACCTATTCTATTCTACTCTACTTATTTATTCTATTTTTATTTTTATGATTTTTCTAATAAGCACTAACCTATTCATACCCACCCTACCTCTGTCATATGTCTATCTAATCTACATTTGAAGGTGTCTAAGGTATTGGCATTTACTATCATACTAGGAAGCTTGTTCCATGCATCAGCTACTCTATTACCAAACCAATTTTTACCAATTTCCCTTCTGAACCTAAATTTATCAAGCTTAAATCCATTATTACGAGTTCTGGTTTGATCATGAATTTTTAAAACTTTATTAATATCTCCCTTGTTAATCCCTTTAAACCATTTATACACTTCAATCATATCCCCCCTAACTCTTCGCCTCTCTAGAGAATGTAGATTAAGTTTTTTTAATCTGTCCTCATATGGTAGATTTCTGATATTGTGTATCATCTTGGTCATTCTTCGCTGCACTCTCTCCAAGGATTCAATTTCCATTCTATAATAGGGTGACCAGAATTGCACAGCATAATCTAAATGGGGCCTAACTAATGCAAGATAGAGCTGCAAAATAACTTTTTCCGTCCTATTGCTGACGCTTCTTGAGATGAATCCTAAAATTCTGTTTGCTTTATTTCTGACTGCTGTGCATTGCTCTCTTGGCTTAAGACTACTACTCACAAGAACTCCCAAATCCCTTTCACACTGAGAACTCATGATTTCATGGTTATTTAGCTTATAACTAGTATTGTCTTTTATAGTACCCATTTTAACTACTTTACATTTTTCAACATTAAATTCCATTTGCCATTTGTCCGACCATTCAGATAATCTATTTAGATCTTCCTGTAAAGCATGAATGTCTTCTTTTCCATTTATAGTTCTACCTATTTTAGTGTCATCTGCGAATTTACTTAAGTTACTACTGATATCCGAATCCAGATCATTTAGATATACGATGAATAATAGGGGACCCAGTACCGAGCCTTGTGGTACCCCGCTAGTAACCGAGCCCCACTCTGATTTCTCTCCATTTATGCAAACCCTCTGTTTTCTGTCTTTTAACCATTGTTTGATCCATCTGAGTACAGCTCCTCCTATACCATGAGCTTCCAGCTTTTTAACTAATCTTTTGTGAGGAACTCTATCAAAAGCTTTGCTAAAATCTAGATATATTGTATCATATTCTTTGCCACAATCTACTGCCTCGTAAACTTCTGAATAAAAAGACAGTAAGTTTGTAAGGCACGAAAAACCCTTAAGAAACCCGTGTTGTGAAAGTTTTATCAGTCTGTGTAATTCTAGATGTGCCCTTATTTTATTTGCAATTATGGATTCTAGAATCTTACCCACTGTTGACGTTAAACTTACCGGCCTATAATTATTCTTTTTAACACGTTCTCCTTTTTTAAATATTGGTACCACATCTGCCAATTTCCACTCCATGGGTACCGATCCTAATTTTATTGAATTATTAAATAATGCAGTTAGAGGACAACTAAGCTCTTCCTTGCATTCCTTTAATATTCTAGCATATATTCCATCAGGTCCCGGAGATTTATGAGCCTTTAATTTATCTATTTCTTTTATTACCTCCTCTCTCGTAATATTTATTGAACTAAGTATATTATCGGGACTGTCTCTGTAAATGGATTCTACTTCCGGAATATTTTCCAAGTTTTCATTTGTAAATACAGATAAGAAATAATCATTTAAACATGTACACATCACTTTATCGTCATCTGTGATATGGTCATTGGCTACTTCAATTGGTCCGACTTTTTCCTTAAATTTTGTTTGATAATGTTGATAAAACCCTTTAGGATTTTCTTTAGCTTCTCCTGCTATTCTAACTTCGTATTTTCTTTTCGACTCTCTAACTATCTTTTTAACTTCCCTGTTTAACTGTATATATTGCTGCCTCACATGCTCTTCACCTCTTTTTAGTTTCCTGTATATTCCTCTTTTAATACCTATAAGATTCTTTATTCTATTGTTCATCCATTTAGGGTCATTTTTTCTTGATCTGCAATGTTTCATGGGAATATAGTCTCTCTGACTATTCTTAAGAGTCATGACAAAATTGTTATATTCCTCATCCAAATTTATATTAACTGACGGACTGCTGTTCTTTCCTGTGAGAGAATTTAATGTATTGATCTTATCTTGTGATAATCCTTGGCATGTGGTACTCAAATTTCGGGGTAATCCGCTACCTGGGACCTGACCTGCTGGATTAACTACCCACATCTGTACCCCAGAAATCCCTTCCTATACCTCATTAGATAATTTAGTTTTTAAGCCCTCAAAATCTCCTGCTCTAAAGTTTGGAACAATATTCTTATTTTCCTTTATAGTTTCCTTGAAAATTATGTTAAATCTAATGGAATCATGGTCACTGTTGCCCAATTTTTCACCAACTTCTAAATTTAAGAACATAAGAACATAAGAATAGAGGACACTGCAACATGCCTACTGGCACACACGAGGCAGCTCCATTTTTGAATTGTATTTTCAGCATGTCTAACCTATTCTATTCTACTCTACTTATTTATTCTGTTTTTCTTTTTATGATTTTTCTAATAAGCACTAACCTATTCATACCCACCCTACCTCTGTCATATGTCTATCTAATCTACATTTGAAGGTGTCTAAGGTATTGGCATTTACTATCCTACTAGGAAGCTTGTTCCATGCATCAGCTACTCTATTACCAAACCAATTTTTACCAATTTCCCTTCTGAACCTAAATTTATCAAGCTTAAATCCATTATTACGAGTTCTGGTTTGATCATGAATTTTTAAAACTTTATTAATATCTCCCTTGTTAATCCCTTTAAACCATTTATACACTTCAATCATATCCCCCCTAACTCTTCGCCTCTCTAGAGAATGTAGATTAAGTTTTTTTAATCTGTCCTCATATGGTAGATTTCTGATATTGTGTATCATCTTGGTCATTCTTCGTTGCACTCTCTCCAAGGATTCAATTTCCATTCTATAATAGGGTGACCAGAATTGCACAGCATAATCTAAATGGGGCCTAACTAATGCAAGATAGAGCTGCAAAATAACTTTTTCCGTCCTATTGCTGACGCTTCTTGAGATAAATCCTAAAATTCTGTTTGCTTTATTTCTGACTGCTGTGCATTGCTCTCTTGGCTTAAGACTAATACTCACAAGAACTCCCAAATCCCTTTCACACTGAGAACTCATGATTTCATGGTTATTTAGCTTATAACTAGTATTGTCTTTTATAGTACCCATTTTAACTACTTTACATTTTTCAACATTAAATTCCATTTGCCATTTGTCCGACCATTCAGATAATCTATTTAGATCTTTCTGTAAAGCATGAATGTCTTCTTTTCCATTTATAGTTCTACCTATTTTAGTGTCGTCTGCGAATTTACTTAGGTTACAACTGATATCCGAATCCAGATCATTTAGATATACGATGAATAATAGAGGACCCAGTACCGAGCCTTGTGGTACCCCGCTTGTAACCGAGCCCCACTCTGATTTCTCTCCATTTATGCAAACCCTCTGTTTTCTGTCTTTTAGCCATTGTTTGATCCATGTGAGCACAGCTCCTCCAATACCATGAGCTTACAGCTTTTTAACTAATCTTTTGTGAGGAACTCTATCAAAAGCTTTGCTAAAATCTAGATATATTGTATCATATTCTTTGCCACAATCTACTGCCTCGTAAACTTCTGAATAAAAAGACAGTAAGTTTGTAAGGCACGAAAAACCCTTAAGAAACCCGTGTTGTGAAAGTTTTATCAGTCTGTGTAATTCTAGATGTGCCCTTATTTTATTTGCAATTATGGATTCTAGAATCTTACCCACTGTTGACGTTAAACTTACCGGCCTATAATTATTCTTTTTAACACGTTCTCCTTTTTTAAATATTGGTACCACATCTGCCAATTTCCACTCCATGGGTACCGATCCTAATTTTATTGAATTATTAAATAATGCAGTTAGAGGACAACTAAGCTCTTCCTTGCATTCCTTTAATATTCTAGCATATATTCCATCAGGTCCCGGAGATTTATGAGCCTTTAATTTATCTATTTCTTTTATTACCTCCTCTCTCGTAATATTTATTGAACTAAGTATATTATCGGGACTGTCTCTGTAAATGGATTCTACTTCCGGAATATTTTCCAAGTTTTCATTTGTAAATACAGATAAGAAATAATCATTTAAACATGTACACATCACTTTATCGTCATCTGTGATATGGCCATTGGCTACTTCAATTGGTCCGACTTTTTCCTTAAATTTTGTTTGATAATGTTGATAAAATACTTTAGGATTTTCTTTAGCTACTCCTGCTATTCTAACTTCGTATTTTCTTTTCGACTTTCTAACTATCTTTTTAACTTCCCTGTTTAACTGTATATATTGCTGCCTCACATGCTCTTCACCTCTTTTTAGTTTCCTGCATATTCCTCTTTTAATACCTATAAGATTCATTATTCTATTGTTCATCCATTTAGGGTCATTTTTTCTTGATCTGCAATGTTTCATGGGAATATAGTCTCTCTGACTATTCTTAAGAGTCATGACAAAATTGTTATATTCCTCATCCAAATTTATATTAACTGACGGACTGCTGTTCTTTCCTGTGAGAGAATTTAATGTATTGATCTTATCTTGTGATAATCCTTGGCATGTGGTACTCAAATTTCGGGGTAATCCGCTACCTGTGACCTGACCTGCTGGATTAACTACCCACATCTGTACCCCAGAAATCCCTTCCCATACCTCATTAGATAATTTAGTTTTTAAGCCCTCAAAATCTCCTGCTCTAAAGTTTGGAACAATATTCTTATTTTCCTTTATAGTTTCCTTGAAAATTATGTCAAATCTAATGGAATCATGGTCACTGTTGCCCAATTTTTCACCAACTTCTAAATTTGTAACCATATTCTCTCTATTACTAAGAACTAAATCTAGTGTATTCACCCCCCGTGTTGCTTCAAGTACATGCTGAGAAAGGAAATTGTCTTCTACTACTTCCAAAAACTCCTTAGAGCTACTATCACCTGTTATGGTTTCCCAGTTAATATGTCTAAAATTAAAATCGCCTACAATGCAAACTCTATTTGACCTGGTCACTTTAGAAATTTCATCGTATATAACTTGCGACTTTATATTGTCTAGATCAGGTGGTCTGTAGACTACTCCTACAACTAGACTTTCTATATTATTTTTAATTTCAACCCATAAGGTTTCTGAATTTAGATTTGTCTTAATTCCAGACTTAATGCAGCTTCTGAGGCTATCTTTAATATACATAATTACCCCTCCCCCTCTTCTATCTGCACTACGATCAGCATTATAAAGTTTATATCCTGTAATTATGTACTCAGCTTTAAGGTGTTTGCTTTCTAAATTAATCCAACTTTCACTAATGCATATTATATCCGGTCTCTCACTACATACTATGGCTCTCAGTTCTTCTATCTTGTTACCTAAACTACGGCTATTTGTATAATATACTTTTAAACTTTCTCTAGCTTTGCCCTTCTTGTGGCTATTCTTTTTGTTAATATTTGTTCTATGTAACAAATGGTTCTTATCCTTAGACTCCCAGTTATTTGACCCACTATTTACTGAACCCTTACTGACTAATTTCTCTGCACAAGTATTATTCATTTCATTATTTGTGTCTAACAAAACCCCCCTACCTCTCTGTCTAT
>JAXCGZ010011400.1:155000-161264 GCA_037179515.1 Halocaridina rubra | reverse complement strand
ATATATATATATATATATATATATATATATATATATATATATATATATATAATTCAATGGAAGAAAATAACAGTCATGAACTAAATAAGTACTAAACTAGACAAATAAAAATTACCCCTAAACCTTGCGTGAAAATAAATAAATAAAAAGGTACAGCAATAGACCCCCATACAACGGAAGTGTTAACGAGAGATGAAGCAGAGGCTATAGTCTCCATTTGCTTATTTTCGTTTCAAGAAAAAGTGTCAGACGAAAAATTTATAATAATAATAATAATAATAACATTGTAATAGAAACAGTAGTAATAGTTGTGCTAGTAGTAGTAGTAGTAAATAATTATAATTAAAATCAGTAATAATAATAATAATAATAGTAATGATAATAACAATAATAATAATCGTAACAAATGTAACGATAATAATAATAATAATAATAATAATAACGCCAGCAGGTTTCAAATGCTTAGCGAGAGAGGATATAGTGACTCCCCCGTTAGTCCATCTTGGAAGCTAGCCAAAGGTTTTCGGTTCCCTTACGGTAAAACACTGAAAAGTACCTTTACTATAAAAACCTCTAACGGTGAAAACGAGGTGCGAGTTTGACGTAAAAAAAAAATAATAAAAAAATAGCCAAAGAAGCAAAAAAACACGCCAAAATCCTCTAGACTGAGAAAAGAGGGGGCGAGTCTAACAAATAAACACACCAAAATTATATAAAGAAAAATGTAACACACACTAAAGCCAAAATCCTCTAATTGCAAAAAAGAAAAATGCGAATCTAACACAAAACTAAGCCCAAACAATGTAGGCCTATGTCTGTTTATTTTAATAAAGGAATTATTAACATATACGAGAACCCCAAGTGAATAAAATTCGCATAAATTTTATTATTTACGAGTCTCCTATTTCTCACCATTACATGTGAAATCAAATGATCAGTTTATATAGGCCTATCTACTGCGAGGAAAATTAGGCCTATACCAGTCAAGAATATGTAAGACCAACAAAATATGACACAGAATACTCTATTTAGATTAGCAATGTGAATTAAAAACTCGTCATATCACAGTTTAGTCATAAATAGTCCCTGTGAATTGCAGTGAACACTAACTGGAGCTGGGGGATTATGACTGGACCTATGAAAGCCTTATTTACTATAATTCTAAGCTTGTGGGATTTTATTTGTAAATATATACCCTTTAATATCTAAATAAAGCCATACCTACACTTGAGTAACTATCAATGTGGTTAATATTTTCATGATAAATATTTGAATATATTAATAGCATACAAAGATAAAATTGTAACGCTACAAAAATATTCTTTTAATTCAACTGTAAATCTAGTATTAATCACAAATAAACGTAATTTTCCCAAGATTTTCAGTACCACAAATTTCAGGCTCTGTGGAAATTTTGGATCTTGTAATGATGAGTTAACCCTCATAACCCTGTATTCTGCTAAGGTTAGGTTTGGTTGAGGTGATTTGCCCTGTTAAAATGAATAACCCTTGAGCAGCCTGGGGTTCCTCTTCTTTACAAGATCCGAAATTTGTACAACCTAGCCATCTTTTCATAGGAAAAATGAGGTGACATACGTATAAAAATCTCTCATAATTCTTGATTATTAAAGACTGTATTCAATGCCCAACAAAAAATGCTACATCCTGTAATAAAACAATTCACACAAATTAGATATGAAATTGATGATAATCCTTAAACAATGAACATTATTCTTCCATTATCGAATCACATCTTATATTATCAGCAATGAATCAGACTTTGAAGATATAAATGACAAGTGTCATACAAGTTAACAGTAAAAGCTGTTTGTTGGTCTCTTGTTGTACCTTCAAATCCATTTTCTCATTACAAAAGATTACTGCGAGTTTTCATTTTATATTGTATAAAATTATTTGTAAATTAGAAAAAACTGTAATATACAGTATTCCAAATTTTGTGAGAACTACCACTGTAAATAAGTCATAAAATTGTCTACTGAATAAACTAGTAAAGTATAAAATTATGTATATATGAAAACCTACAATATTTGTACTGATAATATTGTAAAAAAAAAAAAAATTGTTAGCTATTTCAAAGTTAGGTCTCTCTTACTAATAACACTTCCATCAAATGCTCCTTGACTGATATTTTTCTTTGGTATTACCAAGTTATAGATTTCATCAAGGTGATTTTGCTTGGTCATCTAACTTAACAAGGGATATTTTCTAAGTTTTACAAGTTCCCAAACCCAATTATACATACTGTATTAGCAAGCAGTCCATGTTACTAGTAAAAAATAAACACACTTATACAGTTATTCATCAGTCATATTCCTTATATTTCAAATCCCTAGTTCCAAACATATGAAGGTTAATAAAGTGAATCAATACTCAGAAAATCACAATATGGAATATTACTTTTATAAAAAACTATAATTTAAAAATTTATACAAGTTTCTTAGATATCCAGTGTGGGAAATCATACATAGTAATTATTTTTCAACATATCTACTTTTTATGATTTCCCATACTGGATATCTAAGAAACTTGAATATTTTCTTAAATTATAGTTTTTCATAAGTCATATTCCTTGTATTTCAAATCCCTAATTCCAAACATATGAAGGTTAATAAAGTGAATAAATACTTGGAATATCACAATATGGAATATCACTTATAAAAAAAAAACTATAATTTAGGAAAATATACAAGTGTCTTAGATATCCAGTATGGGACATCATACAAAGTATTTATTTAAAACATATCTACTTTATGTTTTATATATGATTATACTTTCAGCTGTAAAGCATTCAAAAAAGACTAATATTAAAGTCAATAGGGTTTTCATAATATAATCTATTTAACAATATCTATAATTATTTTGCATTAAATGTTGCATATCCATGTTAGTGAATATTCTTGGAGTGAGATAATCGGTCTAGTTAAATGGAAGAACTGTGCCATATTCCATATAATTTATTTTTAAGAATAAACCACAGTTCTCCTATATATGTCAATGTTTTATATGCCAAAAATAAGAAACTTACAGAGTATACATAAGTCAATTATGGATGAATTATTATTGTACTGAATATAAGTATAATAAGATAAAAGCTTGAACAGACATATTTATCCTCAGATTCTTGATGCACTGCATTTGATAAGGACAGAAGTAGACTAAGAAACTATTTTCTTTTCAAAGTACACTATGTATGGGGGGAATATATATATATATATATATATATATATATATATATATATATATATATATATATATATATATATATATATATAAAACGCTTTAAAGTATAACAGGATTTTAACAAAATTATTAGGAAATATCAACCTAATTCTGAATTGTTTGAAACTACCTGAAATTCTACCCTATCATGTATATTTTTAATCAATTAAAACATCATAAATATAAATGATAAAATATGAAAATAATTTCCAGCTCAGATTAATAGGTATTATTTTATTATGAGGTAAAAATATACATTATTTACTCAAATGCAAGTTATAAAAATGAAATATTAAATTATATTTTACCTATGAAAAGATGAGACTGACAAAGTAATAAAATTTCAAAATATTACTTTTACAACTCAGATCATCTGTGCCTTTCTTATTTTGAACTCCTAATATAAAAAAATATATATATATTAATCCATTAATTTTATTTAAATTATCAATATATCTAAATTTTCTTTATTTTTTAGTCATTTAAACTTTTATATTTAAAAAAACTAATGCAAAATGGATAAAAATATATTTAAAATCAATTTAATATCTTCCCCAAAACAAATCCTAAGATATTTCTTGACTGGGAGACTGAAATCAGAGAAGTCTGAAAATCTAGCAAATTGAAAATGAAAAAGAATTACGCAATTTTGTATTTTAAGGTTACAAGTATAACGTTTCCCAAGATAGAAGTAGGATTAATAATTCTAAACATTACAAGACAGCAGCATTGGTTACTATATGAGGTTTTCGCATTACAGGTAAAACAAAGCTGACGTGACTAACAACACTTGGTCTCTTTTCCAAGTTCAAATATGGCGGGAAAAGGTTAATAACACCGCGGAAGACCAAAAATAATCATCAAAAAGCATTTCAAAATTCAAAAGAAAACTTCAAAAGATGGAGTTAAGGTGAGGCTGGAGAACTTTGAAGATATGGGCATAGTCTTGAAGACAGAGAAGAGGGGCAGGGCAGTTTCTCTCTCTCTCTCTCTCGAACTCCCTCCCCTTCCACCGCCAACAATCCACAAGAACACCTCCCACACTCCCCCACCAAACGTCTTTGAAACTTGACAACAATGTACAGCGCTGTTCAATGTACGATTCGTACATTCAAAACAAATGCAATAAAAACTGAGAAATGAAGCAAATAAAATAGAGCAAATCATCATGATGAGAAAGAAAATAAAAGCGAGAGAGGAAAATAAGTCCTAAAAAAAGGCACCCCCCCCACAAAGAAGTTTTTACGATTGGTACTCAACACGCCGGTACCCGGCAAGTGACAAGCAAGTCATTGAGAAGTAATTTTTTTTTTTCGTTACTTACGTAAATGAGTCCCGAGTAATATCTCTCCTTGAGGTTATGCAGGACGGAAGCTTCGTTCAAACAGGTGAGTTCGGCCATATCTTCGACTTTGTTAAATTTGGGCGGATTCATTTTCTGGATATCATCCTTAGCCACCCTCATCCTCTTGCCCGTATCGGCGATTTCCACTTCCACTTCGTCGCCCACTTCGCCCTTAATTCCGGCGGCCACGAAGCCATGATCGTTATGAGGGATCCACACCAGTCTCTTCTGCGTCCACTCCGCCTGCGAGGCCGGATCTTCGAAGGTGTCCCTCGAAACCACCAAATATTTGAGTTCGGGATCGTTCACGTCTATGTCCGCCATCTTGGTGAGTAGTGGTGGTGGCACTTCAAAACGCCGTTATTTAAAGACTCCAACGAGAGTGAGACAGAGAGTAGTATTATGGCGGGAAAAGGCACTCACGAGTCCTTCGTTACTGACACCCAAACTACAGTTCCTAACGATGCCGCTGTAGTCACGAGATCGACACATAAAAACTTTCTTTCCTAATATTATAACAAATAATCCATATTAACCGTGCGTCTACTCCCGCCTGTATCCGCCAGCTGACTGAACTTGGAGCTGAAGTCACTCTGAGTGAAGACTCGAGGGCGAGGATTTCTGCAGGGGGGGATGGGAGGGGCGAAGAAGAAGGGGAGGCCATGATCCCCCCTCTCTATTCTCCTCATCACTCCTCCCTTCTTACTCATCCCCCTTATACCGGCATTATTTCCTTTCAGGAAATATAATACATATATTTACATACATCATATGAAAATACATCGTATTTATAGCTTTTAAAAGCTATCGTATTTCCCTGTTGTCCGAAGGAAAGCTATAGACAGCCAACGCGAAAATAAAACCCGCTAAAAGTCACACTTCGCAACGCTGCTTTCACTTAACACGTGGGGGGAAATACCTTTAGTCGGCGGCAGAATGTCATGATGGCAGTGCCCAAACGCAATCAGTTTGCTCATGATAATTATCATAATTATTGCATTGTTCATGCCTGGATTTGCACAATCGACGTAATGAACGTTGCTTGAACTTTCCTCTTTTTGAAATGACACTATATCACTCTCTTGAAATGTAAGTATAATGTTTAATTTGGGATAAATAAAGGTACTCTTGGTCTAACTCGACTCGTATTGTCAGTGACACTCAAGATTTAAGTTGAAACTTGTCATTTATATGACGAAATGTGACCTTGCTATTATATTACGACTGTCACGTTGTCATTTGATCTCGAGGTAGTAACGTATTTGAGAAGAACATCATGATTATATAGTTTTTTCTTTTTTTTTTCTCCTTGTATTTATCGTTTATGAAAGATTGGGGAGCTTATTAGCTCCATTTATTTAAGCAATGATAATTAGTAAAAAAAAATTCGTTCATTATTATTATTAGTAGCAGTAGTGGTAGTAGTAGTATTGTTATTATTATTATTATTATTATTATTATTATTATCTATTATTATTATTATTATTATTATTATAACTCGTACCGAAAGCAATGCTCTCTCTCTCTCTCTCTCTCTCTCTCTCTCTCTCTCTCTCTCTCTCTCTCTCTCTCTCTCTCTCCAGCACAGGATGCCACGGAGGTCAGTCGGTTTCTGACCTATTCAGAATTTTTTTTTTACCTGTGCGAAAGTACAGTACGAGAATATAAAGAAAGAAAGA
>JAXCGZ010011400.1:150000-152500 GCA_037179515.1 Halocaridina rubra | reverse complement strand
ACACACACACACACACACACACAGAGGACTTAAACAGAGAATCAAGAAGTTAGAGGAAATGGTTACAAGCCTTGATGATAAAATTCGGAATATGGATGGAGAAATGAAAGAGAATGAAACACTCAGAGAACAAATAAGATCTTTGGAGGAAGCAAATAAAGCACAAGGGCAGGAGAGAAAGGAACTAGAAAAAAGAATAAAGAAGCTGGAAGGGGAAAAGAGTCAACTAGAATCTAGAATTTCTAATCAAGAAGATAAAAACAAACAGCTAAATGACAACCTAAAGGAATTAGATGTTAGTTCACTGCTATCTTCTGAGAGAGACGAGATTGCTGCTTGGAATGTTCAGATTAAGGAAAACATTGAACAGTTCAGAAAAGAGTTCCAGGAGCTGAATATGGAAAATGATGCCATGAAAACGTCCTTTGCTGATGCACTAAAGGGGAATGTGGCAGTAAAAGAGGCTGTAAAGGTGGTGGCACTGGAAAACATACAAACAGTTGACTATAAAGAGACAGTAATCGAAAAAATGAAAGACGTTGTGATGGAAAGGGCAAACCCACTCATCAGACAGGCACTTGATAAGGAGAAGACAGTGGTAATCTCAGGCATAAGTGAATCCCAGGAGCCAACATGGCAGGGGAGACTTGAAGAAAATAAAGCTAAAGTTGTAGACCTGATAAGAAAGCTTGGAGTAGTATGTGGTCCTGAGGATATTGCAAACATACACCAACTAGGTAAATATTCGAGGGAAGGAAAGCCGAGACCAACAAAAGTAACCTTTGAGAGAGGGGAGACATGTAGGGAAATATTGTTGAGAAAAAAAAGTCTAAAAGACCTTCAAGAATGCAAAGAAGTGTTCATTAGACGATACAGAACACAGGAAGAGATGGAAAAGATCAAAAACTTGTTGCAAGAGGCAAGAAGGTTAAATGATGAAAGAAATGAAGAAGAGAAGAAAAATTTTCGTTACGGAATACTTCCAGACAAAGGGGAGATAAAGAAGATAATGACAGAAGATCAGGGGATGGGGCCTCATTAAGATTGTTATACACAAATGCTGATGGATTAGCTGGTAAGGCAGTAGAATTAAAAGATAGGATTCACAACAGTAAGGCAGATATAGTAGCAATTACAGAGACTAAGTTGAGTGAGGACATAAACAGTGTCACAGTTTTTCCTAAGGGCTTCAGAATACTAAGGGTCGAAAGATCTGAGAGGACTGGTGGAGGGATAGCACTGCTCATAAGTGAGAGGATTCAAGTTGAAGAGATAAACTTGGCTATAGAAAGTGAGTTCAGGGAATTTCTTGTTGCTCGCATAAATACTGGGTCAGAGAGCATTATAATAACTGTTGTATACAACCCACCAAGGAACCAAAATAGGCTTGAAATTTATGAGGAAAGTCATATAGGTACGATTGAAGTCATAAACTCAGTTGTTAACATGGCGCGGGAGAAAAAATGTAGGATTTTGATTATGGGAGACTTTAATCATAAAGAGATAGATTGGATAAATCTTGACCCACACAGTGGTGAGGACTCCTTTGGGGCAAGATTCCTAGATTGCGTACAAGGGAATTTCCTACACCAACATGTAATGGAACCAACAAGAGCCAGGGGTGGGGATGAGCCATCACTACTTGATCTGGTGTTCACAGATAATGTGTTGGATATTGAAAATATTGAGTATGAACCACCAATTGGAAAGAGTGACCACTGTGTGTTGTTGATGGAGTATATCATTGAAGACATTCTTCCTGAGAGTAGAGGCACTGAGGACATGAGGAGGAACTATCAGAAAGGAGATTACATCAAAATGAATGAGCTTTTTGCAGTTATTGACTGGAGAACCTTATTTTACAACAAATCTGTACAAGAAATGTATGACATCTTTTGTGAGAAATATGGGAAGATAGTAGATTGCTGCATACCTGTCACCAAAGTAGGTGTAATTCATGCCAGAGAGAAATGGTTCGATAATGGGTGTAAAAGAGCTAAGGAGTGGAGAGACAAATGCTGGAAAAGGTATAGGAGGAGAAAAAACAGAAATGCCTGGCAAACCTACAAAAGAGCAAGAAATGACTACCTAAGTAAAAGGAGAGAGGCAGAGAAAGATTATGAGAGGGACATCACCAGGAAGGCGAAAGAAAATCCCAAGCTTTTCCACAGCATTATCAGAGGAAAACTGAAGGTAAAAGAACAGGTTTTAAGGCTAAAGAGAGCGGATGGAAGCATCACTGAGACGGACGAAGAGATCTGCAAAGAATTGAACAAGGAGTTTCAGTCAGTATTTACAGTAGAAAATACCCCACCCCCTCAGATTGCAGTGATAGAAGCTCAAGGGCCGGTATTAGAGAACATCAACCTTACAGCCACAGAGGTATGCAAAGCGCTGATGGATTTAGATGTTCATAAAGCTACAGGTCCTGATGACATATCCCCTCATGTGCTTAAAAAATGCGCAAACACAATATCAGTGGCACTAAGTATCATATTTA
>JAXCGZ010011400.1:137500-145000 GCA_037179515.1 Halocaridina rubra | reverse complement strand
TCGTGAACTGTGCCGCTGATTACTGCCCGTCCGACAATTTACGTATAGTATTGTATATATTATAACATATTACTGATGATGTGGAGGATGTTTTTTTTTGTTCCATAATTAAACGTTTAGAATTTGTATTAGTTACAAGTTCTAAGGATAAAGTCCTTGTTGAATTTTTTTTTTCACCTAAATTTACATCATCTAATGCTCAAGGGATCAGAATTCCAAATACGTAAACTTATGTCATTCTTTAAAAAAATAATTTAAAAATCCAATACAGACATTGAAGTACTACAAACTTGCATTTAAATGCGACCAAAACGAAAGTTCTATCATGAGAAATAAGTGTATAATAAGCGATTAAAGTGATTGATCTTGCAAGAGAAGGGTGATTGTATTGTCTAAACAGTACAAAAAGAATTGGCAAGTGGCCGAAATCTGTCTTTTGATAATTTTTATGATGATCTGAGTTAATTTAAAGCAATTTAGCTGCAGTCGCAATTTTAACAAATAATATGACATGAAGAATAAGTTTATAATAACAGATCAAAATGATTGATCTTGTTAGAGGCTTGGTCAATATACAAAAAGAGCTAAAAATGAATAGATATGATATGACTCTCCGAGAACGTTATAAAACAGAAAAGAAGCGTGTCAGATCTCTCATCAGTGTAAGTAAAAAAGACTTTTACAAAAAACAATTTAATGACTCTAGACATGATACAGCAGCAACATGGAAAGTGATAAGAAGCATGATACCAAATGAAAAGAGTACCTCGGAAAGTTATGAAAATATTACGGAGTTGAAAGACAAAGCACATAACTTTAATAACTATTTTGCTAACGTTGGCAAAAATACATATGAAAAAACTCAAGAAAACATCAACTCAGTGCATATGAGTAATTGCTTAAATGACAATTCTTCCAATGAAAACACAAGAGAGTACTTCAAGCTAACTCCTATAGATTGTGCTACCCTAATTCTTACCATAAAGAGCCTAAGAAACTCTGGCTCTTATGGTTCAGATGGTATACCATTTCAGTTCATCAAAGATGCTCTACCAATGATTGCATCCTATATTCTAACTATTATGAACACTTCCATTGTTACTAAAAAGTTTCCTGACTCTTGGAAAATATCACATGTAATACCTCTGCATAAAAAGGGGGACAGAGAAGATGTGACAAACTATCGTCCCATTTCCCTGCTACCCATTTTCTCTAAAATATTAGAAAAAAATTGTTGCATGCCAACTTATGTCATATTTAGAATCAAATAGACTACTAACGATTAGCCAACATGGTTTCAGACCAAAACTCTCGACGGAAACTGCACTGCTTAAAGTTACGAATAGTATATATAATAATATAGATATGAAAAAAATATCTATACTAATTTTGTTAGACTTATCAAAAGCCTTCGACAGTGTAAACCATGAAATTCTTTTAAGTAAATGTATTAACTTAAATATTGATCCAAGCTGGTTTAGCGAGTATCTATCTAATCGTAAACAGTCCATACGTCTTAACAACATTATCTCTGTGCCAAAAGATGTATCATTTGGTGTTCCACAGGGATCAGTACTTGGTCCTATCCTCTTCTCCATTTACGTAAATGATCTATCTTCTTTCATTTCTGACTGTCTAGTCGTACAATATGCAGATGACACTCAACTACTCCTTAGTGGTGATATTAATAACCTCCCAGAGCTAACTTTAAGAGCAGAAAACACTCTGTCAAAAATTAAAACCTATTTCCAAGAAATTGGGCTGTTAATTAATGAAAGTAAAACACAGTGCATATTTATTGGTTCAAGGTTCCACATAGCACAAATTCCAGAAAACACAACAATTAATTTTTGCGACAATATTATCACACCTAGCAAAACAGTAAAAAACCTAGGAATTCACTTTTATAACCACATGTTGTTTGATTCCCACATAGATAAAGTATGCAAAAAGGTTACAGGAACATTAATGTACTTATCACGTATAAAAGACAATTCTGAGACTACCACTCGAATAACTGTTGTTGAATCTCTAGCCCTAAGTCACATTAATTACTGCACAACTGTTTGGGGATCTACCACTAAGACTCAGATAAACAGAATACAGAAGCTTATTAATTTTGCAGCTCGAGTTGCCCTGGGAGGAATAAGAAAATATGACCACATCACACCAGCTCTCAATAAACTTGGGTGGCTGCGGGCAGAAAATAAGGTCGCTTATGCTATTTATGTTTTTGTATTCAAAATTTTGGACCATCATTATCCTAGCTGGCTATTTGATTTAAAAACAGTCAGGGATATAAGGGGAACCAACACAAGACAGAGCAGTGAGCTCTTTATTCACAGAACAAACACAGAAGCAGGTTCAAAGATGATCACTATCAAAGGGCCAACACACTGGAATAATATTCCAGAGCATCTTAAAAATGCATCCTCCTTCACAGCTTTCAAAGGCAAACTATATAGTTTTCTTTTGGACAAATAGTTGCTGCTCATTAAGAACTAATTATTCTCATTGTAAGGAAACAAATATGGAAATGATGCCGATAATAACGATCCTGTATCTAGTGGCATACTTACTACTTTATTATCAACATTATTGTTAACAATTTTATTACAGCATTATTATTTTCTATGAAAGCTACATTTAATTTAACTATATGTCTAACCCTCTTATTTATTAGTTTAATTACATGCCTACTTATAAGTTACTATTAATGTTGAATAACCATTGTACAAAATGGAAATAAATGTTTGATGTTTGATGTACCTGCATGCAGGTCAAACAGAATTGGAAGTGGTCCAACCCTGAAAGATTTACAAATTATTAAATAAATTTATTTTAAAGTGTAGCAATTTAGCTTCGAAATGCGACTTAAATAAATATTTTATCATAAGAACTAATTTTATAATAATTGCTCAAAGTTATTTAGCTTGCAAGAGACTTGATAATCGTTCTCTTTAAGTGGTACACACAGAATTGGCAAGTGGCCGGAACCTAAGAATTTTAATAATTGTCAATGGAATATATATTGCATTATAATTATTCAGATTTAAACGAATATATTATCATTTGAAATAACCTTCAGTTATCGTGAGAGGGTTGGTACATGTGAGGTGCATGTGGGAGACAGAATTGGCAAGTGGCCGAATCCTGAGCTTTAATAATTGTAAATGATATCTTATGCTCTACGAAAGTGGTAACAAATGCTGGTAAAGTGGCAAGATTTGACTGAGCTATGACTTGGAAAAACAAACAAACAAACAAAGTGATAAACATGAATGCAAAAAAAAAAAAAAAAAGAAAAACATCAAATTTGACGATTTCACTAATTAATGACAGAAGATATCATCTACTGTCAAGAGTGAGCACTGCTAACTCTGTTCCTACTTTTTACAGTTATTTGTAAAAGATTAAATCATGTTACCAATGGCCCCCATACTGAGCGCTAGTACCTAAATATTTATTTATTTATTAATTTTGTCATTTATTATATAATGCTTTATTCCAAGTTGTGTATTCTAAAGTTTATTTAACTATTCATAATTTATTATTCATAAATGAAAAATGTTTTCTGGTAATGTGACAGATGGACTTTTAAACATAATGATGCTATAAAGATAGAAATCCGGGTCTCCATGAGAGAGAGAGAGAGAGAGAGAGGAGAGAGAGAGAGAGAGAGAGATTCACACACATTTATATATAATAATTTTTAAAGTTTTTATTATTGTGAATTTTACATTTATCATGTCGTTGCATATTGTATAGCATGAAAGAGAACTTGTAACATTGTTTTTCATTCTGTGAATTCAGTATGAAAAATAAGAGTGGCGACGTTTTATTTTCATATTTCTAAATAAATATGTAAATAGATGAATAAATAAATAAACGTGACGATTACTCGTACTGACATCGCATTCCAGGTTACTCTCTCTCTCTCTCTCTCTCTCTCTCTCTCTCTCTCTCCTCAGTTACAGGGCATGATAAGGATCGAAGCAGAATCAACAATGGCAGTGAAATACGCGTGCCACAATTCTCCTTTGAAGAACTCCAGAGGTAAATGGTGACTGAGTATCTCTTTACAATACCCCCCCCCCCCTTCCCAAACATTCCTCAAACACCCCTTTCAAAGCCCCCAACCCCTCCCCCTCCCGCCCCCGCCCACTTCTAAGGGAGGTGAATCAGCTGTTTGCTGAAATAAAAGAATAAATGACAACTGTTTAAAGAAAAGAAGCGAATACTGAAAAACGTGGAGGAGAAGGATATTTTCTGTTGACGTCACACATCCTTCTGCCCTCCAAGAAGGAGGGGTAGAATTCGGAGGTACTTTCACCCAACCTCTCCTTTTTTCTCCTCCTCCTTCCACCTCCTCCTCCTCCTCGTCTTCCACGTCCCCCTTCCTCTGTCTTCTAATCTCTCACTTTTTTCAAAGAACACGGCTAATGGAATCACGAGGAATGGAAGAGTATGCGTCACTCCAAGAAATCTTTTGTGTAATCACCTATAATCGCAGCTGCTTCTCCAAACATCGCCAAAAGCAAAAATTTTGTTCGAAAACCTGCTGCTGTGCTCGCTAGGAAACCGCCAACGACTTCTATTTTAGTACTAAACAATATAGTGAATAGAAAGTTGTGTGTTTTATCTAGGCAATATGTTATAATGGCAAGGGTCGCCATGACAGGTACATGTATAATACAAACGTTAAACACGAGACGTACGATACTGAGATCTATCTCACAATGACCTCTGACCTCACGCAGCGTGTATGAAAAGCTATCGTTTACGCCGTCAGGCTACATCAATGGGGTCATTAGTATGGGTAAAAAGGACGTCGTTTAAATGCTTAAGATCATTAGTGGAGCTAATTAGGGAAAGAATTACATGTTATTCAGTAATGAGGTATAAAATTGGACATCTGTTATTCCTGATTATCGCAAGCAAGCAAGTGCCGTTTTGAGATGCTGAGAGTTCTTGCGAAACGAAGTATGATTTGGTCTCTCTCCTGATTTCTTCTGGCACAGCTTTTCTGAAGCAATAGAGACTGTACTTGTAGTAGTTGCAACACCATAAGCCTATAATTTCTTCTTAAATGTTAGCAAACATCTGGAAAAATAATACCAGATATCATTTCCAGTTATTAAGGAATCGGCGCGCTTTTTCCAGCCAGATGATTAGTTTTGCATGCTTGTTCTAAAATGATTATCAACAAACCCATTTGCTGTCAAAATAAGGATTAAACGAGAAAATGAATCATGTTTCATTATAAGTCATGTGGAAATGTAATTATAAAATGTAGCAATAAGATGTAAACATATATGACAAGATATACCAATAATACGATAATTATAAATTATTGAGAAAATGGAACTATGGCCTACAGACCTCCAATTCTTATGCATGTGAAAATATACAACAGTTAACTCTCTAATAAAAGAAAAAAAATGTATTTCTTTGATCATTTTTATTCTAATCACAAATAAATATTTAAATTTTATGGAAGATATCAAGCTAATTCTCAGCTTAAAAGGAAAGGGGGTAGATGGGGTAGCATGCAAATCAGAGGAGAAAGCTAGATAGACTACCTTTATATTGCTATTTGAAAGTAGTAATAGTAGAAGCAGTAGTAGTAGCAGTAGAAATTGCAACAGCATCAGTAGTAGTGACCACCAATGGTAGTAGTAGTAGAAGCAACATGATCAGTGGTGACGGTAGAAGTAACAGCATCAGTAGTAGTAGTAGTAGTTAGAGTGATAGTAATAACATCATCAGTGGTAGTATTAGTAGTAGCAACAGCATCAGTAGTAATGGTGGTAGTAGTAACAGTATCAGCCACTCTATCTATCAATCAGTCAATCTTTATTTCATATAAACATACATATAAAGAATCTTGTAAGTCAACTAATTACATATAGTTAATGAGTTACAATATGCTTCATAATGGAGATTCACAAAAAAAAAAATGCAAAATCATAATGAAATACTCTTCAAAACAGCATAAAAAGGAAGCTATCCTATAAGTAATAATGACTCACCATAAGCAACTTTTACATTCCAATGAAAAGGCACTGTGTCCTCTTCTGGGTTCATGGTTTTGCACCCAGGAAACTCGTGCCTCTAAAGTCATAATATCAAATTTCCAAATATCCAAATTCCAGTCACTTTTAAACACTCGTATTACTGCCTCAGCACAGTACCCCCATTTTAGGAACGGTAGATTTAGGTTTTATGATGCTGCTAGCTGAATAATGAGTAGTAGTAGTAGTAGTAGTAACAGCATCAGTGGTAGTAGTAGTAACGGCATCAATAGTGGTGGTAGAAGTAACCGCTCAGTAGTAGTAGTAGTAGGCAACAGCATCGGTGGGGAGTACGCTCGGAGTAGAGGCAGCATCAGGGGAAGTAGAAGTAGTAACAACCTCATCAGTAGCTGTGGTAGTAGTAACAACATCAGTAGTAGTAGTAGTAGCAACGGCATCAGTAGTAGTGATAGTAGTAACAGCATCACTGGTAGTAGTAGAAGCAGCAGCATGAGTAATGGTGGTAATAGTAACAGCATCAGTAGTAGAAGTAGTAGTAGTAGTAGACAAGCAGCAGTCAGTAGTTGTAGAGTAGTAGTAGACAGCATCAGCAGTGGAGTAGTAACAGTAGTAGTAGAGTAGCAACAGCATCAGTAGTAGAAGCAATGACGGTGATGGTGGTAATGTATTCTGTGAAAAAGTTATGTATATTACTCTCTTTGCGTGATAAGAAGAGGAAAAATAAAATGCCATAGGTCATACCAGAAAGCATTGCTCTCTCTTCTCTGGCGTCTCTCTCTCTCTCTCTCTCTCTCTCTCTCTCTCTCTCTCTCTCTCTCTCTCTCTCTCTCTCTCTCTCTCAAAAGCGTTTTCCAAATTGCTGGCACTTTGCTTTTCACCAGTAATATTCTGTCGTAAAGAAAATGAGCCCATGTGGTTTACGGTGATAGATTGGTGACCTCTAATTATGAGTTGTGAACTCGCACCTCATTTTCCTCTTTTTTTTATTTTCTTTTCCCGTGACCCCTTTCAAGACTATTTTTTCCGCGCACAGTTTTAACTGTGCTAATTTTGGGTTTTCTGGATAACTGCATGCATGCAAAGTTTTCTTTTGTGTTTTACACAGCTTTGTAATGGAAGGATTTTTGCTTAATTTTTCTATTATTTTGCTAGTTTAACGGCACCTATACAGCCGAGTAATTACTGTTAGAAAAAGCAAACACGTTGCAAAAGGAAAGCTTGTTTTTTCTACCATAAGCAAAGATAGAAATGCATGTGCTTTTGTTTCCACAAAGAAGGGCAAGTATACAGTCAAAACATCTGAACTATATATATATATTTAGTCCCAACAGGATTTATTATAGTCAATGCAAGTTCATATCTCACGCCTTAATATTGATGAAAAAACTTATAGATATTTAGCTTAGATAACAGACATAAAAGCATAAATCTTAAGTAATATATATATATATATATATATATATAT
>JAXCGZ010011400.1:0-132500 GCA_037179515.1 Halocaridina rubra | reverse complement strand
CTATGACAATTAGTTCTAGAACCACCTGTTCCAGTTAATCGCTCCTTATGTCCTCTATCAAAACCATGCAGGAATTTAAAAACCGTCACCATATCCCCCCATATTTTACTCAGCTTCAAGTGGAGGTAACTCTAACTCCTTCAGTCTTGCCTCAAAACTAAGATTACGTATCTCTGTCACTAGCCTTGTTTATATATTTTTTTCAAGTGCTGAATCCAGAAAGTTGCTACATCTCCAAACTAAGGCCTCTCGTAAGTCATGTAACAATTTCTAAGCATTTTTTTGTCCATATGTCTAAAAACTACCCTGACATTTATGAAGATAGTATATATTGTTTTTACTATATCAGTTTGTATAAGCATTGCCAGAGATAAATCTGGCAATACATCTGCTCCTAGATCTCTTTTGTTCACAGTTTCTAGAAAATCCTCTCCTGCTATTGAATTGCCATTCATGGGCATTCTTGCATTTATGCCCATTCTCATTACTTTGCATTTTGAAGTACTGAATTTCATTAGCCACTTGTTTGACCACTCATGCAGACTATTCACATTATTATGACGTTCTTTACCCTTAGACCACTTTCACACCAAAGTGGCACGTCGCACGTGGCACGCTAGTTGAAAACGAGCATCCGGAAATATATGAAACCTTTTACACAAAAGTGGCGTAGCACATGGGACGTGTCACGCCACTTCTTTGTGAAAGGCTTCATATATTTCCGGATGTTCGTTTTCAACTGGCGTGCTACGTGGCATGCCACGTGCGACGTGCCACTTTGGTGTGAAAGCGGTCTTACTCTAGTCTTTTACGCTTTCCGCAGTCTTTGCTTCATCTGCAAACATATTTAAAAGATATTTACAGACTCCGGTAGATCATTTACATATATAAGGAACAGAAGTGCCCTAAAATTGATCCATTCGGAACACTACTGCTTAACATTACAATGGGAGTTGCGGCCATTATATATTTATGTTTATTTATAGATTACTCTCTCTCTCTCTCTCTCTCTCTCTCTCTCTCTCTCTCTCTCTCTCTCTCTCTCTCACACACACACACACAAAATAGGTAACGTAATTATGCAATATTCTGTAAAATATGATTTGTTGAGTCTGACGGATGGCGAGTATAGAGAGAGAGTCAGACAGATAGGTAGACAGATAGCTAGGAAGATTTGTTAATTTTAGTTGTGTTAATTCGGTCACAAAAAATATTTATATCCCCATTTTAAAGTTTCTAATTATCGTAGGGTTAGGAATAACGTTGATGTGATATGTTAAAATGTTTATGTTAATTTAAGTTTCTTGGCCACTCCATTTTCAAATTGATTACGGACAGTTTATCAAAATATTCTTTTTAATGTTATGGGATATATATATATATATATATATATATATATATATATATATATATATGTATATATATATATATATATATATATATATATATATATATATATATATATATATATATATATATATATATATATATATATATATATATATATATATATATATATATATATATATCCCATAACATTAAAGAGAACATTTTGGTAAACTGTCCGTGACCAATTTTAAAATGAAATGGCCAAGAAACTTAAATTAACATGAACATTTTAACATATCACATCAACGTTATTCCTAACCCTACGATAATTAGAAACTTCAAACTCGGGATATAAATATTTTTTTTTTTTTACCAACTGGACACAACTAAAATTAACAGATCTTCCTATCTATCTGTCTCACTCTCTCTCTATACTCGCCATCCGTCAGACTCAACAAATCATATTTTAAAGAATATTACATAATTACGTTGCCTTATATATATATATATATATATATATATATATATATATATATATATATATATATATATATATATATATATATATATATATATATATATATATATATTGAGAGGACTTGAGAGAATGCTATATTGTAAATATCTTGAACGCATATTATTATTATTATTATTATTATTATTATTATTATTATTATTATTATTATTATTATTATTATTATTATTATTATTATTATTGTTATAAGTTACTGAAGACTAGAAAAAATCAGTAGGATTTCTAAACGTACTCTCTCTCTCTCTCTCTCTCTCTCTCTCTCTCCTCTCTCTCTCTCTCTCTCTCTCTCTCTCTCTCTCTCTCTCTCTCTCTCTCTATCTATCTATCTATCTATCTATCTACCTCTGCGAATTCTCTTCATGCAGTGCAAACGGATGTAGACAAATATAATCATCTTTAATTACAATATAAGGCGTGGTAGTCTCAAGATGAAGAAGAAGAAGAAGAAGAAGAAGAAGAGCACACGTGACAAGGTACTACAAATACAGCTGGCGATGATGAGGGGGAAAATCTTTATTTATTCAAACTTTAGTCATGATATCAGCTTGAACTAATGGATATTTTTTATTTATTTATAAGGTATAGGAGTTTTACCTTTGTAGATGAAATTCTGTACATATTGTGATTAATCTTTATGATGAATTAACGTAATAAGCAAGGTCGAAAATGTATATTACATAATTCAACAACAAAGAAAAATAATAATATAAACAGTAGTAAGAACACCATTAAATAATAACTACTTCTGGAATTATATATATATATATATATATATATATATATATATATATATATATATATATATATATATATATATATATATATATATATATATATATATATATATATATAGAGAGAGAGAGAGAGAGAGAGAGAGAGAGAGAGAGAGAGAGATAACTAAATAGATAAATCGATTGATAAATACATTGATAGAAAGATATATGTCATAGCTAAATAATAATTAGAGAATTATACCAAACACCAACCAGAGAATGAAAAGTGATTATACATATTTCTTTCTGCATAAGTACAAAAGAGTATTATTTCTGTTTCAGTATCAGTGACTTCCTATGGCCATATCCTCTCTCTCTCTCTCTCTCTCTCTCTCTCTCTCTCTCTCTCTCTCTCTCCTCTCTCTCTCTCTCTCCTCTCTCTCATGCAAACATCTAGTCTCCTATTGCTCGTAAACCATATTGTAACAACTTTCTTGTATCTTTTCAGAATTACTAGTAAAATTTTATTTACTGATTCAATATATTTCATACTTTAAGCTATCAATGACACTCGATATTCCTAAAGTTTTTTCAGCGATATTGTGAAACATTTCTAACCAGAAAATCCGGTTTTGTAGATGATGATAATAATGATTATTATTATTTTTTTTCTCATAATTATAAATATTATTATTATTATTATTATTATTATTATTATTATTATTATTATTATTATTATTATTATGAAAAAAAGGAATATGTATATGAATATGCTGGTACCGGCATATATATACAGTCGACTTCTTTTTATATTATAATGAAACATTCATTTCTTCAAGCATTAGTTTTTCCATAGAATTGTATTTGACAGAAATAATAATTATAATGATAACAATAACACTAATAATAATAATAATAATAATAATAATAATAATTATTATTATTATTATTATTATTATTATTATTATTATTATTATTATTACATCGGACATTAAAGCTCAACTGCAATTCATAAATATGCAGAAAAAAGGCGTGTTGGCAACTTATAAACCTGATGCAATATTTTCAGTTCATAAATAACCCACCAAAAACCCATTACATTGCAAAACACCAAATAAATATTCAGTAACAATGAATAAACTAAGAGCTAAATAGATGTTAAATAACTAAATAATGACAAAATAACGATAAAATAAAGGAATAATTAAATAGTTGCTTGGCAACTCTCATAGAGCAGGTTGGCTAGGCTGAAAAAGACCCAGCAGAAAACAGACAGCAAACAGTGTGAACCCGTTTCTGTTTCTCGTCTGTTGTCTGTTTCCGTTGCTGTTACAGATTAGAGAATAGTGATAAAGCTGCAAAAAAACAACGGGAGAGTAGCTGGAGGTGCCAAAACATCAAGAGTGTCTTCATATTCGGGCTGTGAAAAAAAAATGACGAACGAAAAACCCAAAGTGCTCGTTCTTGGAGGTGATGGAGTGAATTTTTAGCTATTTTTTTGCAGCTGTTGTTTCGTGATCTGTTCTTTAATTTGAGGTTTTGATTTGTTTTTATGTATGTGGGTATTTGTAGGGTTGACAAAATGAGGTTATTCATGTCATTTCTGCCTTTATTCACCCTGTTAAAATAGCTTAAAGAGCCACCCTTAGTATGGCATTTGCATGTTGTGGTATTAGTCATAGAATTCGTATTTCGTTCCATTATTTATGGGTCTATGTTTATATTCTATGAGAGATTGCGGCATTGACGTGATGTGCTTATTCATATCATCTTTGCATTTGCTCATGTCATTTACACTTTTATTCAACCTAAGTGGCCTAGAGAACCACCCTTGGGATGGCATGGGTATGATGTTGTATTGGCCATGGAAATCCCATTTAATAATCATAACTCTCGACTCGGGAAGTGACAGACCCGTTCTACCCCCATTGCGGGGCGATAGGGAGGGCATCCAGCCTTAATTCCCCTACTCCAAGGCTTCTCTGACCACCCCTATTATTTGAATGGGGATTAATCGTGAAAAATTTAGGGTTGAAATCTTGATATGATTATTATATTATCCCATAACTAGGATATTATACAGATGTCGTTAGCTAGGGTTCTTAGATAGTGCCAGGGTGGGAATATTAGGATAGGTTTGCTTAAGTTACCCTAGTTTAGCCTCTGTTAAGAAACTAAAATTGATAATGGAATTTTTGTTTGTTTTATATATTTATTTTAATGTGTTGTATTTTCAGTTAATTTCTTTGGGGGTGCGTAAGTAAATATTACCCTAGAATCTTGTTTAGGTGTAGTTAGTTGGGTGTCAGGTAGTGCCAATATAGGGATAATATGGCTAATTAATATTTACAGTATATGGTTAGTGGGCACTACCTTTCTTAATAACACCAACTATTTTTTTTATAATTGTTCTGTAAAATGTTGGTTAACACTGACACAGCTAATAAATGTTCTTTGTCCCAGTGAAATTTTTACGAGCTTCTTCAAGTGAATAGGATAAAATTAGGCTACTGTTAGTATTTCTTTACACATGATAGTTAAAATTCCATTTCTTTCATTGATATCTGGGTTAACACATACAACTAATGAATGTTCTTTGTCCCGTTGAATCTTAATGAGAATTCATCAATCGATTAAGTAGACTTAAGAAAGAGATGAAGGAATTGAATGATTTAGCCTTTTCTTTTTTTAAGAATGGACATGACATATATGAAAGGGATGTGGTCACAAGGGATATGTTTAATTAATGCAAAGAAGTTTTTAATATAGTTTGATTATTCTGTGAAAACTTGAACACACTAGAGTTATCAGAGGCCTGCCTGTGGTTAATGATTAAGTAAGGCTTGGTTTTTTGTTCACTGTTTATGATGCGCAGCAGTATAATTGCAAGCAAATGAGAAACTGGATCACATGTGTATGTGTTATTGCTTGTGGTCATTTTACTAAATGTGGAGAAAAGGGAAAGTGTGATGACAGAGAAGGGAATTTCTAATAATGTTAATGATTAGTATTAACTGGAATATTGAAGTAATGAACTCTTAACTAGCTACTCATTTGGAAGATTATGAATTGGTATATAATCCAAGTACTGTAGTTGAAAACAGAAACTTAAATCTGATGTTGACAATAGCATAGAAGTATATAAGGAAAAATTTGCATCTCAGTATGTAGTCACTGTATTGGAAGTTGAATGGATATTGAATTAGTTAGTACTACCAATTAAACAAACCTTTGTACAGTATTTGTTTAGCATATTGAGTAATTTTTCAGGTGAAAATAAACTTTTATTTTTTATTGGTTTCTGTTCATGTGTAAATATCGCGCTTGTACTTATTTAGGATTTATTTAGTATATAATTGGCTGATATTGTCTTGCTTACTCCATAGTTCCCTCGCTATGTGTTGTAGCAAATGAGTTGCTTTTTATAGTGATGTATTTTTTTTTTTAGAATTGAAAGATGAAGATATATTAAAAGATGAATAATATGGATGAGATAAATGTAAAACTAATATGAGCAGCTGTAGAATTCAGAAATCGAATGGAGTACTGTATTGTAAACATGTATGTGATACAGTTTTATATTTTTTTTCAAAGCTGTAAACGTATGCTTGAGTACAGTCATGTCAAAGTTTCACTAATTTTTGTTTTCATGTTATTGGTGTAATATGCTAAACAGTATTTTTGTTCTTAATATACCGTATAGATTAAAGGCTTTTATTATCTAACAAGATAAGGATTACAAGGTTATGTAACTTGTCTGTTTCATATTGATATACCTGTAAAAGTTGCTTATTCCACTGCCAATTTTGATTTCATACTCTCGAGAACCCATTTTGTATAAATGTGTTTATACACACTGTTTTATGTGTCACAAATAGTCCTCATTTGCCGGAGGTAGACACAAACATGTTGGAGCTGGGGAATGATTATTGGATACCCTTCCTAATGCCCCATGGTGACTCAAACTCACGTTACTTTCTTCCCAATTTGTGCGTTCTACCGCTGAGCTAACATGGGCACTTAAAATATGTAAATGGAGTTCAACTAGAGATAAAAGAAGAAATGGGCTTAATTTGCATAACGCATTATGTGCATTTTTCATGGTATTAGACTTGATGGAAAATACAGTATTACCACAGTGTGCCATTTTATGTGTCACAATTAGTCCCCATTTGAATGGGGGTGGATGCAGACATGTTTGAGGCAGGATGCCCTTCATAACGCCCCGTGGTGGGAGTGAATCAGCGTTAGTCACTTGCCAACTTGCGCATTCTGCCACTGAAGTACCGCGTCGCCTTCAATACCACAGTGCTCATTGATTATGTATGAATTGTATTTCTGTATGCATTCTATTCAGCTTAGCAAAAAGGTATTTCTCTAAATGAAGTTCAATAAGCTGCTTTTTTGTGTGTGTGTATTAGAGAGGAGGTTTTTGCATAGTATTCATATTTGCCATGAACACTACATACTCTGCAAATAAGTGTATTAAATGTATATTAATAGCATAGTATGCTGTACTTTAACAGCAAGAGTATGAACTTGGAATATGTGTAAAAAGCTAAAATTTGATATGTACGAGACAGGATATGGTTATAGTGGAGAAGATAAGTTTTATCTTGGATTGGTAAGGAGGATGTGCTATCTCTTGCATCATCGAAGTACCCCTGTGGGTGTCCGATTTTTCTCTGGGCATGTAAAATGTGACGAATTTCTTTAAACAGCTATAATGGGTATTTACTATAATTCAGGGAATGTCATTCTAGTAGTCTCTGTGGCAAAATGGTAGCGTCCGCGACTCGGCGGCGGCAGGTCGAGGGGTCGTGCCCCGTCACGGACTGAGGTTAGTAAGGGCATACACTCAGGGTAACGATTACATCTGCCAAAACAAGTCCTTTGCAAGAAGGCAACCGTCCTAGGCCTTAGTAGAAAAGGGAGTTCGTGATGTAAAACCGAAACCAATCAGGGAATGTCATTCTGTATGCTTTTTCTTTTAAGTTTTGTGTCACTATTAGTCCCCATTTGCAGGGGGACACAGATGGATTGAAGTTGGGGAATTAAGGCTGGATGCCCTTGCTATCGCCCTGTTGGAGCTCAAATGCAGATGTCTGCATAAGCGCATCTCAGTACTGTTAAGATAAAAAGTAAATCTAATAACTAATAAATGAATACCAAATTTATTAAGTACAGTAAATGGCAAATATTATAAAGTATTCTCTCTCTTTATGATGGATTAATATAATTTTGAAGGGCTTCAGTTTTAAGAGCTTCGATGCAATTCTGATTTAGAAGTAAATTAATACATAAATTGAATTTAGATGTAAATTAAAATTTACATTGTTATTTATACTTTTGTGGCTACAGCAGATGAATCCCACATACTTTTTGATCTGAAACAAGACCAGCTGTTAATTTGCTAATTCACATCAATTTTTTTTTCTGAAATTATATCGAGAGAGACCTATATCAAAGCTGTATACAGCAGGGTGGCCACAGTCATAACATATGACTCAAGACTACAGGACTTATTTCTGTCCCACGTTGACATTGTTTAAGGTATACAAAATTACTGAAAAGTTTTACTGTACATAATTTTTTTTATTATTATTATTATTTATATAAAATAGCGCTGAAAGTGGCATGTAGTTTTTCGTAGATTTACTCGTGATTTTTGTATATGAAAGATAACAATGATATTTTGCACTTAGGCTACTGTGAATGCATATTAATATCTTGGTGGTTTTATATTGTTAATGTTATTTGAGAATCTTGATAGCACACAGAATATTAAACTGGGGGGAAGAGTACCTCCCCTGTGTTCATCTGCATATCGTAAAAATCGATTAAATGGGATGGAGCAAGGTGACTGGGAATTTCCTCCTTTGTATTTTCTCCTACAAAGAGTCAAGTTTTGTGCTTTAACTCGGCCATTTTCATTGTTAGGGGAAATATGGCTATTGTATGTAGATAGATTTAGGTTTCTATATCCTCTGTCTTGAAAAAATTAGTATCAAACTGCAATTGTGGCAACTCCATAAAGATTGAATTACAGTAAATAAAGAAGAGAAATTGTTGTAGAATTTTTTCTCAATTTAAGAAATGTACAGGAATGCATCTGTAAAGATTTGCAGTACTAAATTCGTTTAACAGGAGACAATACTGCCTGTAAACTGAACAGTACATTGTCAATAATATTTTTCAGATTTGCAGGTTTATATTGATAGGCATCAGATTTTCTGATAACTTCTCAATACATGAGCAATTTTCTTATGTAAATAAGTGTACTGTACAGTATATATATTTCTAATGATCAAAATCTGTAGCTTCTGTAAAGTAGATCTCCTTACACGGTAACTGAAATCCCATTATGGATGTTGCTATACTGGATGAGCTTGATATTTATCAAGGCACTGTATTCCATATAAAATTTTGTGTAGGACAAAATAATTTTCTGTATTGCTGTTATGTATGTTGCTAGAGAATTTAATATTTTTCTATTGCCTCCCTTCCAGGATGTGGATTTATTGGTCGCCATATAGTAGCTGAACTAATATCAAAGGATGTTGCATCGACTGTTTGTGCTGTGGACAAAGTCCCGCCCCAGATTGCATGGCTCAACGAATCTCACCGTAAAATTTTTGATGATGAACGCTTAGTCTTCAGGAGTGCCAACCTTATTAACCCTAGTAAGATGGTCTCATGTTTGCCAACATTACCCAACTTGATAAATCCTTTTTTTACAGCTGATTTATATGAGTCTATGATAACAGTGTTTATAGCAGTGTCTTTTATGTGAGCTTTCATATGCCCTTTTCATTAAAGAATGTATTGTATTTCTCTTTGAGCATTCGTCTTTTATGTTGCTGATAAATATTTTGTAAGGTATTCTATGTCCTGTTCTCTTTTGAAGTTTCGATTTCCACTTTCGGAGAAGTGTATTCCACTTTTGATTTATTATTTTGCCATCTGGCCAACTATTCTTGATCTTGCTCATTGTAGAAGTATTTAGGTTAATAGTCAATTTTCTCTTGTTAGGTATTCATTGTTTATTTGTCTTTCTCTCTCATGTCTTAGTATTAGAATGTGAAAGATGATGATTATGGTGATGCTAATGTACTTGGTATCTTGATAGAGCTTTATTGGTTTTATTTTTCATTATGTTGCAACCATTGTATTTTCTTAATTTTAATAGGAAAGGACAGTATTTACTAAATTGTACTGTAAGAGAAGATATCACAGTATTGAATATCTTAATTCATGCTCAGAAGTACCTGTACAGTATTTTTCTCTTCCTTCTCTTCGTTCAGTCGTGGGGGAGAAAGAAATCCACCCTCATATGGCCTGATGTCGTCGTTGTTCACAAAGCTGCCTGGCTGAACAACCCCGATCTTGGTATTCTCCACATAGCTCACAGTGATTGTATATTGTGTTGTTGGCATATGTGATTTTGTGCAGAACAGTCTACCATAATGTTCTATTATATGTGGTGATGTGTTACATCCTTGACAGGCATTATTGACCTATTAGTCCAGCTTCTTTTGATAGCTTAGAAAGGTTGGTTGTCGTTGCTTGCAGTTTTATGTGTCGCTATTGATCCCCATTCGAATGGGGGTGGAAACAGATAGGTTTGTGCTGAGGTACTAAGGCTGGTTACCTTTCCTAATTCCAAGTGGTGAGCTCAGAGGGATAGCCAGGGTTGCAGGGAAGAAAGAACTCTACTTTTTTATTTACCTAGTGATGTTGCAGTCATTGATAAGGGTGTGAGATCTGTGTCTATTTTTGAGCTGTAAAGCTGTCATTGGAGGGAGTAAGGGTATGTAGGGTATGATGAAGCACAGTTGCCTCCCCATTTTCGTTGCAGTCTTGGCACTATGCTGGCCCCATTGAGTTAAGGTGTCAGTCAAGTATTTTAGCTTCCCCCATCAGGAATCGCCACAAAGCATCAGTCGTCTCCATATCGCCCATTTACTCTTTGAACTTCACCCATTAGGGGTCACCACAATAGATCAATTGTCTCCATATTCCTCTATCCCCTGCATCCTCCTCTGTCTCACCACACCCCTCGTGTCTTCCCTCACCACATCAATGAACCTCCTCTTTGGCCTAACTCTCCCCCTCCTGCATGTCATATCCATCCTTAGCATCCTTTTCCCACCATACCCCTCATCCCTTTTCAGCACATAATCACCATCTCAGTCTTGCCCTTCTCACCATGTTCCCAAACCCTCCTACCTGCGCTGTTCTAATTTGCTTCTTCTCTATTCTGTCCATCCTCATAACAACCAAAGCCCAGGATGATATTGTGTAACACTGTAAAATGCTTATTAATGTCAAAATATTTTGATATTTGCAATACTATATTTTTACAGTATCTATTTACTTCTTTATATTCCTTTATTTGAGATTACAACTGTATTTTTATGAACATAACTTGAGATTTTTTATGTCCTAAGCTTCTCCTTTATTACTTATCTAGTTTGCTAGCACAAAACTAGAATTAAAGTCAAATTTATTGATTTTATTGAACTTCAGTGTGTTGTATCGCAAATAATACTGTTTTCTTTGGCTGGTGTTGCCCTCAGCATCTTGTGAGACTGCTTTTGGTGAAGATGAATGGGACTGGGTGATCAATGCAGCTGGCGAAACCAAGACAGGACAGGTATGTAACATATATAGTAACATAATGTAACTTAAAGTAACAGCTTGCACATTTTGATAAAAGTAAATATATTCACTAGACCAAGTTCGAGCTGTTGTTGTTTGCTATTTTGTCACTTCAATTCTATGGCTCAAACACGGATCCATCACCTCCTTAGTCGAGCACTCTACCAGTTATGCTACCACGAACATTACTATACCAAACTTTTAATGAGGACTCAGTTTGATTAACCTTACCAGATTGTGCTCTCTTCAGATCTATGTTCTCATTAGTAAGTGTTGAAATTTCAGTGTCTTAGCTATTTTTTCAAGATTAACACAAGAGTTACTGTGGAACTTGTCAAATATACAACTGCACTATAATTTTGAGCAACAAATCAGAAAAATCCAAAATTCTTTACTTTTCTTAACCTGTCGGATATTTACATCATTTCTAATTTGCCTCTCCCATGATAAAGAGGATAGTTTGAACAAGCACTTAGTTTTTCACTTACTGAATAAGTACGAAGCTAAAATAGATGAATACCATTAGAGTTTATTGTATTTATACCCACCTGCATTTGCCTGGAAGGTTTAATATCTTAATCTTGGGATGGAAGAAGTTAAACACTCAAGGAGATTGATAACAATCTCTCTAACAATCTTAATTTTAAGATATTAAATGGCTAAGCACTGAAGGATTTCTATAATGATAAGTGCAACTTTGATTGAAATAGACTTTTATATTCGTATTAATTAGTGTCGTGTGAGACTAATTTTTATCCTATTTATCTTGTGGTATAACACCTGATATTAATTAAATATATGTTGATATTACTTTAACAAGTTAAATTTTGATATTAACTAATGTTAAAATGCAGTTAGGAGTGCATAAGGATGATTATCTTCTTCGAGGATAATTATCTTGCGGTCACCGTGGCTAAGCTTTAGCGCCCGTGACTTTGAGGTCTCGGGTCGAGGGTTCGCAGCCTGCCACTCTCTGAGGTTAGCAAGGGCATTCACTCAGGGTAGTAATAACACCTATTAAAACCCAAATCCTTTGCAAGAAGGCACCGTCCTAGTCCTCAATAGAAGAGGGAGTCTGTAATGTAAAATCGATCGCATCACATCGCAGAAGATAATTATCTTATTATTTGTGAAAGTATTGCAATTGTGTAAAGTGAAAAATTTCAGTATTCTGGCAATCATTTAATAAGGTAGTTGATACTCTTTTCAGGTGGAAGCTGTGTACCGTGAAGGCATTGTTCGTCTTTCCAGTAACTGTGCCACAGAAGCTGCCAAGAGGAAATGTAAGATTTACTTGGAAATATCATCTGGAAATATGAACTCAAATGAAAAGGTAGATTATATTGAAGTATGTTATTCATGTTTTCTTATTAAGGTTATTAAATCCGTTATTACACTGAGCAGAGTTAGTGTTCTCTATTAAAGTTTAGGCTCTTATATTCTGACAAGAAGAAAGAGGAAAGTTCTCTCTTACACACCCCTCATAACTGCACTATTTGGACTCGTGTACATACATGCATCTACAATGGCTGCAATCCCTCTTGTAATGCGTCGTGGCCGAGTCAAAGCACACATTCTCTGGAAGAAAATAAATATATCTCGATCACTCCTCTTAGCTCTTTGGGGATAAGGTAAGCATATTTACAACTCTTAAGGTGTGTAGTCCTCATAATTTAAGTTCTTAAAACCTAAAATTGTTGTACAGCAGAAAAGACTGTATAATTGTATATGTAAGTACTGCATTGTATTTACTATATATACAGTTATTTGGACGCTACCTGTAATTGTATATGTAAATACTGTATATATTGCATTTACAGTGGCAGAAATCTACCTTGTAATTGCAGTGGCCGAGTCAAAGCACACATTCATCATAAGCCAAACATACCTCTATCACTCCTTATAGCTCCTTCGTGGATAATGGTGTACCACCCTTTACCCCATCATTCTGCTTGGGTCAACCTCTGAGTAAGTTGGCAAGGATCTTGTATATACTGGAAACTTCATTTTTTATTCATTTTCTGCAGACTGCTCATAAAGAAAGTGATGATTGTAATCCGTGGACTGTTGCAGCAACTTTCAAACACCAGGTAGAGAAGAAGTTAATGGAAATGTCAGATCTCAATTGGATAATTGTTCGACCTGGCATTGTGTATGGTCCATCTGATAGAACAGGAATTAGTGAGTATAATTTCACCACATATGGCCATATTTTATGCATTTCTTATAAAAGCTGTGAAGATGATTAAGGGTAGCAGTGTAAGTATTGAAGGAAATTTAAAACCTTTAAAGTGGTGTGTAAATAATTTTTATTTTGAGGATCCATTGCTTGTTTGACACCAGAATGTGAGCATAGAATCTTGAAAATTCTCGGAATATATATGTCTTTGACTGCTCATTGATATTTTAGTCGTCTTCTAAGCAAGATATTTTTAATTTTCATATTTCTCCCCAAACTTTCCTTTCTTGACGTTGGCTACCCCCCACTTTAAGGGGGAAACAGCCACGGTATATGTATGTATGTATATTTCTCTCCTTACGTAAAAGAACATATCACTGTAGAGATGTGTTGCTCCTCGCCTTACTCTTCTTCTGCAGATTTTTTAATAGATTATTGTGAATTATGTTAACGTTATTATGCTGTTTAATTTTGAATGAGAAGGGTGATTAGTTGATATAATGACGGTTTATTAGTGGCTTGTAATTAAAATATATATACTGTAGTATATAAATTTACTTGTCATTGGTCTCTTGTTACATAAATTCTTCTCATATTTTTCATTCTCCCTTGACAGCCCCTCGACTAGTCTTTGGAGCAATATATCGTCACTTGGGGGAGACAATGAAAATATTGTGGGATGAAAATTTACGAATAAATACTGTTCATGTTACAGACATTGCAAGGTGAGTTGAAGTGATCTGTCTTTGGTTCCCTTAAATGTATCGGTTATTGCTGGTGTGCACGGGGGCAGTGGTAGCTCTATGGTTAAATGGCCGATGCGGATTCAGGTCCACCTTGGGGTTTTAGGATGGGTATCCAGCTTTAGTGCTAATATGGCTGTATCCACCCCCATTTAATTGAAGACTAATCGTGACAAGATCGTGTTTGTAGTTGCTTGTGTGTACGATGTATATATCTCTGGTAGGTTCGTAGTTTTATTGATTGCCACAGTTTGACAGTAGTCACTGTGGGAATCAAAAACAGAATGGATGGAATCTTAGATGAAATCTAAGAAATCATCCCTCAGTCTGGGAAGCTTTGATACATTCATTTCTCAATTCATATGGGTACTTAAGCAATGATGTACAGTATTTCAAGAAAATTGAAGAGTTTGAAATTGGTCTCTTGGCACTATCATATTAAGGACATAACTTTTGTTTGTGGATTTAAGAAGTTAGTTGACATCAGTAGTTAAGTCCTCTGGCATATAATTAAGTTTTTGTCAGTATTTTCATGTGTCCGCTCTAAATGAGCCAGAGTCCGTTTCAGAACCAAATAATAGTTATCTTGTGTGATGCATTTTATAGTTTTTTTTATTTCTGTGGTCTGTTAAAGTTTTTCATCATTATTTATAGCTTAATTGGCTATGTTATAACTTCGTTTCAATTTTGTTATATCCTTTTTAGTCTTATTCCCACATCTGACAACCTATTTTATGCTGTTAATGACTTATCCCCTCTAAGTTATTGAAATAATATTATTGATTCACGAATTATTGAATATGAAAGTATATAAATGATTTAATCCAATGCTTGTTACCCTGTGTTTTATGCTGTTTTGAATTTTATATATATATATATATATATATATATATATATATATATATATATATATATATATATATATATATATATATATATATATATATATATATATATATATATATATATATATATCATCACACTATTTTTGTTAATAAAGAAAAAATAATTTGTTTTCTTGCAATCATGATAACATTTCGAACTTTCTATTCCAGAGCTGTTATATGGCTGTGTCAGCAAGGTAAAACTGCCCAAATATATAACGTCGTGGACGAAGCCAACACGAAACAGGGTGATATCACTACCATTGTGTCTGACATCTTCAATATAAACCACGATTATTGGGGGAATACATTATCCAGTATAGCAAAGGTAAAAGAATGTACTGTTTAATTGTTTATTCTTTGGCCTCTACTGATGTGTTTTTTGTTGTTGTGCTGTAGAATTCCTGACAGAAGAAATAAGACTGGTTGTGACATTTTGAAACCCTTGGTATCACGTAGTGTCATAAAGCAAAATGTAGAAAGTTTTTTTTATCAACAAAAGCTTACATTGCACAGCCGAGTTGCAAGTTTTTTACTAATTATTGTGCTCTTATTTTTGTAGCATTTAAAGGTAGTGGAGTCTAATATAAATACAGTGTTCCTTCACTTATCGCGAAGGTTCGGTTCCGGGACCCGGCACGAGACAGGAAAATCGCGGAGTAGGATCAGCCTATATGTACATAGATATTTTAATTTATTTTTATGTTTACACCGTATAAACCCTCCCTGTACTGTTAACAAAGCACCCTTTACTTCATAAATAACAGCATGCAAGCGTAAATTTATATGACATACTCATGTAAATTTTTTTTTTTTTTTTTTTTTTTTTTTAGTTTTTTTTTTTTTGTGACACCGGGACAGGCAGAAACTGCCCTCATCAACAAAGGCCCGGGCACGAGAAAATACCAAGACGAAGGAAAAGAAAAAGGTTAAGGGCAAGGCAGAGATGAGGTAATGTCACACAAAGGAAAACGACAGACAGAAAAAAACAGTCAAAGTAAAGAGGACCCAGAGATATGGAGGACTAGGCTCTGAGATGACGATAGATCTGCTTTTTGAAGGATGAAAGGTCATAAGAATTAGGAAAGACAGAGGGAGGAAGAGAGTTTCAGAGTCTGGAAGTAGATGGGAAGAAGCAGTCGCTGCAATGACCAATCCGCGAACTACAAATCTCCACACAGTACCTGTGAGATGAGGCCGCTTGGCGAGTGTTACGCGGCCTCGGCAGTGGAGGAGGGATGCAACTCGCCAACTCATCAGAGCAGCGATGGAAGTAGTAGTGATAGAAAAGCGAAAGGGAAGATACCTTACGGCGAAGAGAGAGAGAATCCTGGTTAGAAGTAAGTGAAAGATCATTAATGAGTCTGACTGCCTTAGATTCAACCCTATCAAGAAGATAAGTAAAGGATGAGGCACCCCAGATGTGTGAGCAGTATTCTAAGCAGGGGCGGATAAGACCTTTGTAAATTTTAAGTAATTGCAATGAGGAAAAGTAATGACGAAAACGAAACAAAACCCCCAATCTTTTGGAGGAAGATTTAGAAATTTGGATTATGTGATTCCTCCAAGACAAGTTAGAGGCTATATGGATTCCTAATATATTGATAGAGTTAAGAGGGTAAATTTCATTAGTTTCGAAGACAATAGGGTTATCAGGAGGAGAAGAAGATAAAGAGATAGCCAGAAACTGTGTCTTGGAGGCATTGAATTTAACTAAATTTTGAGCGTCCCATTCAGATACTCTCTGCAAATCGGAGTTAAGAGTAGAAGAAAGAGTGATACGAGATTGATTACGAGTAACAGATGAAGGTGGTGAAGAAAAGGCAGAGGAAAAGTGAAGGGTAGAATCATCGGCAAAGGCATGAAGAAGAGAGGAAGATGGGGATTGTAGAAGATCATTGATGAAGAGAAGGAAGAGAGTAGGTGAAAGAACAGAGCCCTGTGGAACACCACTGGAAACAGAGAAAGGGCTAGATGTCGCGCCATCAACAACTACAGATATAGAACGGTCAGTAAGAAAACTGGAAATTAGAGAACAGAAAGAAGGGGTAAAGCCATAGGCAGGGAGTTTGGCCAACAGAGCCTTGTGCCAGACTCTGTCAAAAGCCTTAGAGATATCAAGGGCGACGACAAAGGATTCCCCATAGTTCCTCAGAGAAGATGACCATACATGAGTAAGATAGGACAGGAGATCACCAGTGGATCTTGCCTTGCGGAAGCCGTACTGGTGATCGGAGATAAGTGAGTTAGATTCAAGACGTTTCAAGAAGTGAGCATTGAGCAAAGTTTCGAAAACTTTAGCAACAGAGGAAGTTAGAGCAATAGGTCGGTAGTTAGAAGGAATAGAGCGCTCACCTTTCTTAGGAACTGGTTGAACTAGAGCATGCTTCCGAGATGAAGGATAGATACTGGTTGACAGAATGAAGCGAAAAAGACGGCAAAGCACGGGAGCCAGTTCATCTGCAAACTCCTTAAGGAACCTTGCAGGGATACCATCGGGACCAGATGCCTTGTTTGTCTTTAGTGAGCGAAGAACCTTATGAACTTTGCGTGAAGAAAGGATAAGGGAGGGCATAGGGTTAGAGAGGGGAAAAGACTGAGGAACAGGTGCGCTGGAATCGTTGATAGAAGAGTTGGCAGAAAAATAAGAGCCAAAGAGAGAGGCTTTGTCAGTGGGAGAGCAAGCTATAGAACCATCAGAACGAATGAGAGGGGGAAAGCTTGAGTTACAGAAGTTTTTGGAGAGGTTTTTGGCTAAGGACCAGAAGTATTTGTCAGTGGGAGAGGAGTTAAGGTCATCAACTTTCCTTCTTATAAAGGAAGCCTTAGACCTTTGAATCTGAGCTGTACAGCGATTCCTAGCTATAATAAAAGCAGAGCGAGTTAAATCGGAAGGAGAGGCTTGGTAAGATCGGTGAGCCTGATTCCTAGCCTGGATAGCCATGGAGCAGGCACGGTCAAACCAAGGTTTAGGGGGAGAGAAAGTTTTTATAGAAGAGGGGATGTACGCCTCCATTCCCACGGTCATGATCTCGGCAACTTTTACAGCTACCCGATCAGGGTTGCGGGACCGAAAGCAGTAGTCATCCCATGGGAAGTCAAAGAGAAAGTTACGCAAATTTTCATGTTGGGTTCGCTCGAAGTGCCAAAGGCGGCGTTGAGTAAGAGGGATTGGTGGTGGGGGAGCGAAAATGGAAGGGAGACAGAGAGTCGGATGGAGAGTGGTCAGAGTGTTGCAGCGCGGACGACGGACGCGGTAGGATGTTTGATAACTTGCTCCAGATCGTGAGTAATAGAGAAAGCAAGGGCCTCGCTTCCTCCCACATCAGTGTGAGAAGAATGAAGCCACTCACTGTGGTGTACATTGAAGTCTCCAATGTAGAGAACTTCGGCATGTGGGTGAGAAGATAGCAAGGACTCATGGCATGAGGAGAGATATTCAAAGAAAGACACAAACTCGGTGGAGTTTGGAGAACAGTAGCAGAAGCAAAGGATGATAGTGGTAGTGGAGAGATGGACTTTTAGCCAGAGAACATCAAAGTCAGGAGATTCAAGGTCCATGAGCCTCACAGTAGGAGTGTTCATGTTGCAGTATGCACAAACCCCACCTTTGGAACGAAAACGAGTATACAGATTATAGTGGGAGATTTGGAATGGATCAGTGGAAGCATGTATAGACAACTAGGTTTCAGATAGGAGGAGGAGGTTAGGGAAGAAAGTGCCCAAGTGCTGTTCCACAGACGAGAGATTAGAGTTCAGCCCACGAATGTTTGAATAGTGAAGAGTGAAAGAAGCAGAGCTATTGGGAGGTGCAAGGTTAAGAGCAGAACCATTACTACCACCAGGAGTGTCTGCCCTCAAGCCAATGGTGGAGTCAACACGATCCCCGGAGATTCTTCGCACCCCACTATGCTGGGTACTGGGGGCCATTAGTTGTGAACCTTCCATAAATAATGACAAAATGTGAGGAAAAGGAAAGTAAAAGAGACAGATGTGCAGAATGTTGTGACTTGTCAAATGTAATGGGATAGCAAGAGATGTGTAATGAATATGCCAGAATATTCAGTGTAGATGTAGGCATGAGGAAAGAACCGTCCTGAAGGAAGACTCAACCTGGAACTGTCTGGACCAGTCCTAGTTGCATCCTAATACCTTCAGTCGTAGTCTTTCAACGGGCGGCTGGTGCCATGGCCAACCTACTAATCATAAAAGGTATTTTACAATTATTTTTACGTTTACTGTATAAACCCTCCCTGCACTGTTAAAAAACCACCCTTTACTCTATAAATAACAGCATGCAACGTAAATTTATATGTACGTGATAAGGTAAACTTACCTTATCTGTTATGATTAACATTTTCCTTTGCTGCTTAGGCTCACTACAAGAAGCCTTAGTAGATGAAGGATGCTTGGGAGGCATTGTAAAGGTTAAAATATGCGTGTAAAAAAATCACAAGCAAAACGTATTAATAAGCACAACGTGCACGGCGCACAGGCGAGTTAGACTGAACGAGTGAGGCGAGACAATGGAAGATGGTGGAAGCCTTTGTCCGAAACGCTGATAGCGGTATCGTATTTTACATGTTGCAATACTGTTAGTATTTATATTTTTTACTATTTTTTACTGTTTTATTATTCTTAGGCAAGGAAATATGTTTTCTTATCAATAAAATCATGAAACTACTGGAAATTTTAATATATATGCTAGCTCACATAGGTGTGACCCCAATACATTGTACGCTATCGGACACTATCTCACGTAGGTGCGAGCCTTTGTCCGAAACGCTGGTAGCGGTATCGTATTTTACATGTTGCAATACTGTTAGTATTTGATTTTTACTATTTTGTACGGTTTTATTATTTTTAGGCTAAGAAATACGTTTTTTTATCAATAAAATCATGAAACTACTGGAAATTTTAATATATATGCTAGCTCACGTAGATGCGACCCCAATACATTGTACGCTATCAGACACTATTTCACATGATGCAATACTGTGAGTTATATATCTAAATTTATGTTTTTTACTATTTAAGACTGTGAGTTATATATCTAAATTTATGTTTTTTACTATTTTTTACTGTTTTATTACTCTTAGGCTAGGAAATGTTTTATCAATAAAATAATGAAAATTTTAATATTCGCTAGGTCACGTAGGTGAGAGCCTTTGCGTTTTCCGAAACGCTGATACAGGTATCGTATTTTACATGGTGCAATACTGTTAGTATGTATGTTTTTTACTATTTTTTACTGTTTTATTATTCTTAGGCTAAGAAATACGTTTTTTTATCAATAAAATCATGAAACTACTGGAAATATAAGTATATATACTAGCTCACATAGCTGCGACCCCAATACATTGTACGCTATCGGACACTATTTCACATGATGCAATACTGTGAGTTATATATCTAAATTTATGTTTTTTACTATTTAATACTGTGAGTTATATATCTAAATTTATGTTTTTTACTATTTTTTACTGTTTTATTACTCTTAGGCTAGGAAATACTTGTTTTATCAAGAAAATAATGAAAATTTTAATATTCGCTAGGTCACGTAGGTGAGAGCCTTTGCGTTTTCCAAAACGCTGATATCGGTATCGTATTTTACATGGTGCAGTACTGTTAGTATTTATGTTATTTACTATTTTTTACTGTTTTATTATTCTTAGGCTAAGAAATACGTTTTTTTTATCAATAAAATCATGAAACTACTGGAAATATAAATATATATGCTAGCTCACATAGCTGCGACCCCAGTACATTGTACGCTATCGGACACTATTTCACATGATGCAATACTGTGAGTTATACTGTACTGTATATCTAAATTTATGTTTTTTACTATTTTTTACTGTTTTATTATTCGTAGGCTGGAAAATACATTTTTTTTATCAATTAGATAATGAAGTATGTTTTTTTCAATAAAAAATGAAAATACTGAAATTTTTTATTTTTTTTATTTTAATATTTTTGCATATACCCCCCCAAAAATAAAAATTTGCCAAAAAAATCATGGTACAGTGAAAACACGAGCCAAGAAATGCGATACAGTGAAGGATCACTGTATTCTTATATTTCATTGGATTCCATTTGTTTATCATCAAACTTAAATAGATTCGTACTCTATTGATTTATGAGATCCTCTCAGCGCTCTACTACTCTCCCAACAGACCGATAGTATGGCCCTGGTCAACGAGATCAACGAAAAACATTTAGCCCCCTGGGCTGCCGTTTGCTCAGCTGATGGTCTGGACAATACACCGTTAACGCCTTATATTGATCAGAATTCCGTTCATCACAAACATCTGCATCTGGATGGATCCAAGATACGTTCAGAGGGATTCACATACTCGGTACCAAAACCCACTTTGGAAAATCTATTGGAGGTAAGATGTGAGTTTTTCTCTGAAGGTATTGGAGATGCCTGGCTGTTATTTAGCCTGAACTCATTATGTGTTGGTAACCAATTATGCAATGTTCGTAAAGGGGCCGCAGTAAATTAAACTTTTAAATTAAACTTTATTTCCATTTCATTACAATGGGTATTCGTCAGCCAGGGCAAGCCCCAACCCCCCACTGTGATGTCCAACCACAGCAGTTCCTGCCAGTAAACAGCTTAAACTCTCGGTCTTGGACGGGGACCGATCTTTCGACCTCGTGAATGCGAAGCCAGCGCGTTACCACTGTACTAGCCAGCAGTGGTAGTGTGCACTAGATGGGAATTAACAAACGCGGGTATGATTCCACCGTGTGGCGTTAGGGAGGGCATTCGGCCTTAATCCCACAGCTCAACGTGTCTGTCAACCCCCAATCAAATAGAAGCTAATTGTGATACATAAACAGGTGCAAAAAATGCCTTGTTGGTTGATAACTGAAATATTTGAGTTTGGATTACTGTATTAATTTTCTGAATGGTATGACAAACCCAGTTACTGGGCACTGTTCTGTTTTGTATTACCAAGTTTCTGTAATTTTAGATGCACCTCTTATTCAAAGAAAATTACAGTTAATGTAAGCATTATAATGTAAAGTGTGCTTTTAACTATGTTAGATTTTAATGATTGTAATGAAGAACTTGTTTGTGTTTTAGAATTACTTCTGTTAACTCTTTCTCCACTTTTCATGCATTGCTTGTTTGGTTTGGATAGTTATTATTTTTATTATGTTTTAGACAATTTCATTATTGAATGTAGTATTATATATCAATCGTAGTTTGAGAGAGGCACTGGAAACTATCTTCTTTAGACTAATTTATTGTAACTAAAATGGGTGGTTTCTCATTTACCCTCAAAAGATGTATCATTGGTTTTTATGTTTAAGGTACTAGTGTTTCACTGCATATATTGTGTGTGAAAAACTTCTTTATTTAATGATGGTGATGGAAAGAACTGGATTAAGTTCCCATAATAAAGTTTTTTTATATTTTGTCTTTGTTAAATTGGGGAAGGAGGCATAATTACCAATCATTTCTGATATCTCGTATCCCCTGCCAATAGTTAAACATTTAGATACCTATTTTATAGCCGGGACTCCAGCCCCCTCTTCAATCACGTGGACCCAGTGATCTCCAGGCTATGACTGCATACGCAGGTTACTATTGTAAACTCTCCAAATCTGCACTCCTAATTGCATCTAGCTTAGTTCTGTGTTGAAAGTTATCAATTCTCTTTCAGGTTCTGAAAGATTTCATCATCATGAAGATTTTTCCAGCAAGTGCTCTTCCTTCACATTAAATGAATTCTTCCACTGCAGATATATTAAGTAAGTATACGTATTGTTATTCATTTATTGTATATTTTGTAATGTATTTTTTGTGCACGTGTTTGGTATGACTGTATATATTTAGAAACTCTTTCTAGTATACATTTCTAAAATTGATGAAACGCAAGAACTTTCTCTTAATATACATAGCTGATTGGCTACTTTGCTTTTTAGCCATTATTAATTGTTATTATTTTGTAAATAATTAGGAAGTTGGTGGTATTTAATCATTTGTGTTGGATACATTTTGATATTTCTCAGTACAAGTCTCCTGCATGTGAACTATATACTGTAGTGTGAATGTGGTACACATACTTTACTCTCCTTAGTGTCATAGTACACCTGAAACAGTTTGTGATCTCGTGAATTAGTTCAAGATTTGACTTTAATTACGTGATTTATAAGGTCCAGACTTCTCTGTAAAGCAGAATCATATTTTTGTTTTGAAAGTATTTAAGTTTGAGAGGGGAGAGCCAGTGATCCGGATATATGACCTAAAATATTGAAGAAGTTTTAAAAGATAATAGAAGTTTTAATTTCTACTAGTTGTGGGGAGGTGACAGACTTGAGTTTGAGCCCATCGTAGAGCAATAGAAAGGGAATACATCCTTAATATCCCCAGCTCTAACCTGCATATGTCTACCCACATTAGAATAGGGATTAGTAGTGACACATAAAACAGCAACAAACAAACAAGCCAATAATTGCCATTATAATTTTTTTTATTTACAAAGAGTTGTATGAAAATATCACCGTAAGTTTTTTACATTTCTTAATGTATTTTGGAATAGAAAAGCGCTAATTTCATTGAGTTTACATTGGAAACTACATTGATAAAGAGATTGGCAGGTGTCAGAGGAAACAAAGATTATGACAGAATCATCACTTATAGGAGGAGTTGTACAGTTCATGAGAAGCAATAATGATCCACATTGGGAGTGAGTTCAGAGTTTAGAAGGGGAAAGAATGAACATGTTGTGACAGACAATTCTGGAGGACTAATTTTACACAATTTAAACAATTTTGTCATAGACTCCCATTTTTACTAAGGGCTAGGATGGTGCCCTTCTTGTTAAGGACTGGTTTTGGCAAGTGTGACCATTACCCTTAGTGAATGCCCTTTCTAACCTCAAACTGTGGCAGGCCACGAACTCTTGACCTGATAATTCAAAGTCGCAAGTGATACCGCTCGGCATTGGTTGCCTATACTCTTAATACAACAAAATACCATAGATATACTATAAAGCATTTGTCTGATGGTTGATTCTCTATGAACATGTCTTATAGAAAAAAAAGTTAATTGTAAAATTTCTTTTCAGGTTTTATTGAATATTGGAGGAACATTAAGTACCTTTTTCATGCCTATTTTGAAATACAGACGAAGGTTTAGCAAACTCTGCCTAGGGCATCAACGTTTAGGTAAACCAGTGAATATGCATATAATGCAGAGCTCAATATCTATATGTAAGTAAATATCTGTGCCTCTTGATATTAGTCTGACTCTCCCAGAGGTGCCATGTCTTGGCACATTGAGGTGCCATGTCGTGGCATATTGAGGTGTCATGTCATGGCACTCTTCAAGAGGTGCCATGTCGTGGCATAAGTCAACATTTTATTTAAGACTATTGCCTTCTACTGCCTTGTCAATCTCTTTTAAGAATATCTTATTCGGGAACAGATTTTATTGCAAGTATATTACTTGTTAACATGGCTATTACAATATTTATGGGGAATGGAAACGAATATGAATGTATTTACCATATATCTGTCATGTTATTGGTGCCATTTTGATTATATGTCGTACTGTAAATGTTAGTTATTTGTAATACACTGAAGATGCTGACACCGAGTAGGATTTCATTATCCAATGATTTCCTGTTTGTATAAGAAATTTCCTGCAGTTTGCAGCTTGGCAGATATTGACATTATTACCTTTATTGTTACTTAAAATGTCAACAGGTGAATTACTAGTATGTTTTTATCAGTGATATATTTTCCCTGTAATCTCATTATAAGCTTTGGTAGGATATAGATTTCATGTTAGTTAATGAGTGTTTTAGTTACCCGGTACATTGAAGTTTTGTAAACCTCTTTTTGAGGGTATTGTTAACAATATTTAGTCATTTCTTAATGATCTTTAAGATGTTGATAATAGTGTGTTATTAATAAGCATTCTAAAGATATCCTTGATAATTATGGTCTATTTTTAAAACATTCCAAATTTATTCATATCTGGTTGACCAATTTTAAAGCACTCTGCTTTATGTTTTTCATTTACACTGTACCATATCCTGTTTTGAGAGCAATATATACTTATTTTAACTTTCACATTAGACCATATTAAATGTTAAAGATATGTAACATTTCCTGGCAAATTATCCCATTGTAGCGTTTTGTACTATTTATCAGTGTTCAGTAATACTAAAGAGCAAAGGAGGGTACCAAAGGGTTAGTGGATATAAAAATGACGAGTGTAAGCTTTTCTCTGATATTCTTTTCTCTAATATCCTTTCGTATGTGCTCAAAAATTTTTCAATTCGTACTATATTTTAAATCTTGTTAAGCCTTAGAAATTTGGTAGTGGATATGTTAAAAATTGTCATCCCAAAAACTTTTATACTCTCCTAAACAGATACCTAGGACGGTTGGGACCTGGGAACACATGTATTGTACTGTTTTATGCATTTTCAGATGACGTATATTAACACTGCTCCGAATTTTTGAAGTGCTGTTGACTATAATTTTTCTGCATTAAATAGTTCTGCTAAAGAATTTTATGGAAAACTGATGTTACTTCTCCGCTTCTGAAATATATATAATAGGTAGCGTTTTATTTGAGCTGTTAAATATATTTACAGTGATACCCAGTGCCGACTTGTTTGTAGTTGGACATATGTTGGAAAACACTTAGCAAACAGGAGTTTTAATCTCTTTTCTTGAAGTAATGTCTTCCTATAGAACAACCAAGAGCTGATGTTGGGATCAGGCGGACGCACACACACACACACACACACAGTATAAGTATCACTAAGTATTAAATGGAACCGATGAGGAGACGGGAAGATACGAGCTTTGGGCTCTTTCCCGTAAACACAATTAGGTAATCACTATTAGGTAATCTCACACACACACACACTCTCTCTCTCTCTCTCTCTCTCTCTCCTCTCTCTCTCTCTCTCTCTCTCTCTCTCTCTCTCTCTCCTCTCTCTCTCTCTCTCTCTCTCCTCCTCTCTCTCTCTCTCTCTCTCTCTCTCTCTATTTTTGACGGTTGAAAGTTGTTATAAATAATAGATAGGAAAGCATCCTAGGCTGTAGATATTGGAAAGTTGTTTTTTTTTAAGCAAAACTCCCTCAAACCAGGATAAAATCAAATCTTTCAGGTATTTTTATTTATTTTTTGAGAGGTAGTATTGAAGCTGATCAAATGAAAAATAATTTAGAAAAGGAGAAGGTTTATAAATATAGATGTATTCCATTATTTGTCGAGCTTTTGCATTAAACTTAGTCAAATCTTAGTATATATCATTATGATATTTTAACTCTTCTGGATTTACAGTTTAGTAAAAGAAGCTCTAGAGAATGAACTAAGTAAACCCCATTACTGTGTTTTTTATGAAATATGAAATGATAATTAGTTTTAATCTAGTGAGGTATATATGTTGAATAATTTGAGCTTTGTATTACACATACTTATATTAGTGAAAAATATAACCAGGCTTATTAATTTCACAACCCTTAGCCTTTTAGCTATTGTTAATGTAGTCACCCTAATGACTGTTCTTGTAATGGGTAAAATCATTTGTCTGTGTTGAGTTTAGTGTATGTACCACCTTCCTTTATGCATACATGTACAATTGCTGCAATCCTCCTTGTAAGGGGCATGGCCAAGTCAACAGAAGCTATTATACCTCGATCACTCTTCTCAGCTCCTTAGGGATAAAGGGTTGCCACAATTACCCTCCCACAGCCCTGTTTGGGTCTCCGCCTACCTTCATACACGCGAAAAAGCTATTATAAGACGGGCTTTTTCAAACTACCCTTTTGAGAGTTTTGGTATATTGTTGCTGGGTGAAGATAGATCACCGAGTTGAATCGAGAATGGCTTCTTTAGATAATAAATAGTGCATGGAAAGATATTAATTTTAAAGCATCATGTACAGGTATGTGTAGAGTATCAATGATGGACTTTACTTTTGAGTAGCAGAAAATTGAAGTTTGAAAAAAGTTTTTTTAAGAATTTCTGGAGTTTGATAAGATTGTATATGTGTATGAACTTTGATGGTGTATTGGAGAAAGAGTGAAAAAGCATCTTAGTTAAATAAGACAACTGTAGGAAAGGGTGTTGAGAAGTTACCTGAGGAGATCGAGAGATGAAATAAGAAATATGTTGTCTAAAAGAAGCCTTAATCTCCAGAAAGATAAGGAGTGCAAAAAGGCTAAAATGACTTGGCATGATGACCTATATATGATTACATCATTGAACCGCACCAGATCCTTTCGAAAGTCGTCAGATTAACTTGGGATATGGAAGTGGAAGTTACTTGGGTATGGAGTTATATGTCCTGTGTATGCTTGCCATATTTTGTGTCTGTGTTAATCCCCTGTCAGATGGGGTGGACACAGATAGGTTGGAGCTGGGGATCTCTGTATGTGGTATGCAGAAAATGTACGGTGTTGTAGGAATTAAATTGGAAGACTGATATATGTTTATGTTCTGAATGTGTCCACCCTTTGGATTTATATTACTGGAGTTAACATCTCGTTCTTGACAAAAATTACAAGCGAATTCCTTTTCATGTGTTAAATAGGATCAATACTAATATATGATTGAATAAGACTTTATGGGAGTATTGACAGAACATATATCAAATGGGTTTGCTGTGTATTCTGAAGACCTTCAGCTTTGTTTTCCATCGGTAAAAACTGAAGTTTGCATTTGTAATTGGTTATTCATGCTGAAGGTGGAAGTGAGGACTTTTATGCAAATTGTGTATTTATTCTCAAGGTGGAAGTAAGGATATTTACACAAAGTTGGACTTTATCTTGAAGGTGGAAGTAAGGATTTTTATTCAAATGCTATTCATGTAATCAAAGATGTGCCAAGGGGTATAGGTTTAGGTACTATAGAGAAGCTAATGTAGGGAAATATCTTGGGTAATTGATCCGTGTATACAATTTGACTAATTATACATGAAACTGAGAAGATGCTACCATAGGGTGATTGGTAATGACCAAAATTATAAACTGAAAATGGAATACAATTTAAATATTTTGGCATATGTACCTTTCTCGTAAGGAAAAAGCTAAAATACTTTTAAATGTGTAGGTTTTTATAACCAAAAATGCATAAATCAAACTCCACAATTTCAGTCGTGTTTAATGATTGTGTTGACTATTTTGAATGTGACGTCAAGGATCTCAAGTAGTAGGATATAATTTCTCTTATAGTAATGTTTGTTTGTCTTTCTGTATGTTGGTTTATTATCCTTTTATATATCACCTCAATATAGCTAGTAATAATTTTTAAATATGTTTGAATTTGAGTGCCCTAGTTGCCATAATGTATTATTAGAAATTATTTCCTCGTTTTGAAAATAAAGTTGGTTTTCATGTATCATCAAACCGTTATCTAATGTTTTCCAGTGATTTTGTATACAATTAATGGGATTTGTTACTACTGGGAATAAGGTAATGGTGTGATGGAAAATGTGAGTTAATGATTTATTTATTTATTTTTTTTACCGTATTAGTAACCTTCTTTCTAAAATGCATTTCTGACAGCATTTACTCAGAAAGAATGAAAGAGTAGATACGGTTTGTTAGCATTGATTTTTTTATTACATGTAATCATTCCTGTAATTTTTATAGTTTAGGTTATGTGATAATAGTATATGATATTTTAAGCACTGGTGTATATGAAAAAGTCTTACAAAATTTGGATGAAATTACTGTTGTAGGCTTGCCATTACTTGGCATTAGAAGCATTAAGTTGGAGAAAAATAAATTGCTCTCTTCGGTGTTATTTTCTGAGAGCATTATGCAAGAAGAAAACTTAATGGCAGACTTATTAATGCACAGAAATAGCATAAGCTTGTCAGATGATTAAAATCTAGGTAATAGTCAGATTAAAAATGTCAAGACGTTTTGTTCATGGTTAAGCTGTCATGTCTGTGCGCAGAGAGGCAGTGTGTCTGAAGGTTAAATTTATATTTGAACAAGACTTCATTGGTGGCCTGCTGTGTTTGTAAAAAAGGATAGTACTTGAAGTTGTAATAGAGATAATTTTAACTTTTTTCTTTCTTTTTCTGTAACTACCATTATGTGCTGAAGAGTATTGAAAAGTTTATTGTAAAAGCCCATTTATAATTGGCTTTGTTAGAAAGTCCAACAAGCTTCTGTAGTGCTATGTGAGAAGCAGTGCTCTCTGCTTGCTTAGTATTGCTTACTGTTCAGTAGTTTTGCAAGTGTTAGAAACAAAATATAATTGTCCCTCATCTTACAAGGTTTTATCTAGTGCAGTTTGGAATATACACACTTGGTAAATATAATGTATTTTCTTGAGGGGAAATTTGAACGAAATTTATTTGTTTTTATAAGTACAGTACAGTACTTTTTATTTATTTATTTATTTATTTTTTTGTATTAGGCAAAGTTTAGGTACAGTACAGTAATCTATATATAATTCAAATTTTACAAGAGTTTGGAATAGGTTATATGCTAAGTATAAACATTCATGCCAGTTTTGACTCTATGTGATTTTTGACTCACACAGGAAGTGGTAGAACCAATGAAGTGTAAGATGAGGGACAGCTTTACTTTTCCACTATATAGTATTTTTCACAATAAATCCACATTATTTTGGTAGATATTTTTGGCATATGTATACAGTCCTGAGTTACAAAATATTCTTTATATAATTCTTATGGAACCAAGACGAGGATAGAAAATGTACTGGAGTGCCTTGTTCGAGGAAACGTGGCTGATAGGTTAGGCTTCTTATGTTTTCATTGGTAAGATGTCATTTTATTTAATTTTCTTATATAAGGTGAACTGGGATATGAAATACTGGAATAAACTTGCAATATCTGTAAAGTAGGTATTGTGTGAAGATAAAGCAAGGAATTTGTGTTATAAAAATTAGCAACACTAACTGTAAAACTGGTTTTTTTTTTTTTTTTATAGGAGAAAAGAATATCGACAGCCAAGAGAGTAGTTTCATCTCTTCAAAGCGCTTGTAGCAATTAGACATGTATTAAGAGCTTAAATAAGAAAATTTCTATACAGTTTTAAAACAGGTCATTCAGAATTTCGGATTGTTATATTTTATCTGGTTTGCTCAGAAATATTGGATTATGGTGTAATGACTATATTGTACTGCTCGAGACATATTCATTGATGATGTAATTATGTTGAATTATTTGGAAAGTTAGGATTACAATATTAATTTTTATTTTGAATCTAGAAAAAATTTCTTTTCCAAAGAATCAAACAGTAATGAAGTGGTTTTGGAAACGTTTTAATATGATATCAAGAGTAATCAAGTTTGTAGTATGAACATTGGTTTTTTGCATTCTCTCATGACACCAGAGCTTTGATCCATTTTGGAACTTGAGCATTAACGATTTTAAATCTTCTTCATAATGAAATAATTTGTTTCCAGTACCTAGTGATATTTTAACAGCATTAGCTCATTTATAATATACTGCTGAATTACACATAAAAATTTAATTCTTTGAAGTGACATAACATCGAGGCTCTGTCACGAGGGATTACGTGCGATGTCGACTTCTACATTATCTTGTTGCTTAATTTGCGTGAATGGATGGAAAAGAACTTATTGTGTTTCAAAAATCATGTTTACATTCCTGGAATTAAAAGTTGTTGCTAGCAATATTATTCCAAGCCATTGTGATAACTTGTGCCATAGGTGATATTAACATTCCTCTAACGTGATAATATGTATGTGCCTTTGTGGTTCACAGATCAATAATCCCTTAAATAATGTTGGCTTACCCATTATTGACAAAGAAAGGATTCTTCTGGGAAAGACACATTAACATTTAAATGTTTTGATGTACTTAAAGTCATACTTGTTTCATACCTCGTTCTGAATGTTGCATAAACAACTTGTTTTCCACCTTAGACAGAGCTTTACTGTGAATTTAATGTATAATAAAGTGATCAGTTTTATGTTCACATTTGTCTCACTTTATAGCATAAGGACATTTGCAATTACAATACTGTGTTTAGGGATTGTGGTTATTAGTGGTTCTAATGCAGGAGAAATGAAAATATGGAAAAGGGTGCTATAAGTACTAGATATAAGAAGTACTGAACCTTTATGTATTTTTTTAAATGTAATTTATGTTAATCATGAGGGTAAGCTGCAATTTAAACTTATGAAATTCAACGATTTTGTGTTGGTATGAATTGTGCACTTGAGTTTGTTCCAAAGGTATGGTAGGTGAACCTACTCCTTTGACAACAAAGTACATGTATTTGGAAGCCCCTCCCTAATTTGATTCCCAATTATCTTTGCAGGTACTCAACCAGCAAAGTTCATTTCGTCATAAGCTCTGGTTGTTTAGAATTGTTATGCGTCTACTTTTTAAGTTTTGTCCTGTTTTCTTCTGCTGCCTTAGTGACGTCTAGTTCAGATCTGTGAAGGTGCTGCATGGCAGAAGGTTGTAAATTTCAGATTTTAAAAGCATCGACAATTCTGGACGGTCTACAGACAGCATTATATACTGGATAGGAAAACTATTTCCTACACCCCCTGGAAGTTTATGGGATCTGAATCCATGAAGGAAAAACCAGGATTAGAAAGCCTTGAAGTGGGCATAGGGAGGAGAGTGTACTGCCCGTAAATCTATTAGTCAAAGAAATTTCATCGAGCAAGCAGCTGCAGAACTGAACATCAGCACGACTCCTATATAGTATGGATAAGCTAGAGATCATGCGGAAAAATCCATTGGATAGAGGTCATGCTGATGTTCAGTTCCATTGCTGCTTGCCGCATGAACTTTCCTCATATGAACAAACATTTTGCAGACAGCTTCAATATTCTCCTTACTCTACCCACTTCAAAGTCTTCTTAATTGAAGTTCGTCCTTTATGGATCCAGTCTCCATAAAATTTTGATGGGTCTCAATGATGGTTTTCTTATCTGGTGCATTAGACTGTCTGGAATCATCACTGCATTTCGACCACAGATTGAAAAACATCCTGTCGTGAAGCAGTTTTACACCGTTATTTCATGGTAGCAAAAGAAAGCTGCTCAAAACAATTCACAGAGGAGAATTTAAAGTTCATTATTTCATTTCTATTATTGTAAGCATATGAAAAGAAAACGTAGCATTATTCTGAAAGCAAAGAAGGTAAATCCGAATAGCTGTTTTAAAAAAGCAAATGTAACATGTTGTAAGCGAAGGGCTGAAACCAACATTCACCTTGATTTTTTCCTGTTGGTTTTACTAAAAATTCCTGCTAGAAAAGCACTTTTTTTTCAGTGAAGAAAATTCCTTCCATGCATCTCCATTTATTCTTATATTACAGTTTTAGTACAAAAATGCAGTTTTATAAATAATATGAAAAAAGACAAACTCCACACAGCACATCTCACAATGAAGTGAGGGGCAATGAAAAAAAAAAAAAAATTAAGTTCAGATTCATATTCAAAAACTACGTACGAGTACAGGACAGAGGAAGAAACAAATAACGATATTTGTAAAAGTGTGAAAGTGCTGATGATGTTTATAGAAGCAGTTTCTCTGTAAATACGAGAGGTTGTGCGCTCTAAAACTTTTTAGTATAATTTTAGGCACAAAAAATATATTAAATATGTCTTAGAAGAGGACTTATAAGCTGCTGCTGCTTCACAACTAAACTTTACCCTCTCGAGACAGCTCGTACGCAATCAGACGCACGACAAGAGCGAGTACAAAAACATCACCAGTAACGAACTACACGATCTTTCTGATGCACTTTGTACAAAATAAACTACCTTTTTTTTTTTCAATCTGAGATCAGAAGACATTTAGATGCGTTATCTAAAATTTACCATCCCTAATATAAACAACTGCTAATATCTATAATATGCACATTTTATATTACGTTATTATTACAGAACGGTTGCATTAGTCAAAACCCAGTGACGTGCACGTTAATACTAATGCTTAGGCTAGCAGTGAGGATGGCTATGAAGTTGTAACAGGACATATAAAGTATTTCCTACAGTATATAATACTGTATGATAACACAAGGCATCCTAACAAGAGCCAAAAAATGAACAATTGAAAAAAGAATAAATTTCGAGAATTCCTAGGGGATTGAAGGAGATAAGAAACATGCCTTTTGCCATTTAAAAAAAAAAAAAATCGGCAAATAACTAAATTATGGCAACCTGATCCCAGTCAATGAGCAGAGATATTCTTTCAACTTTTAATGTCTCACACGAAACATCTCGTCAATAAAATGTGGTTATATTTCCATACAACACAAATCGATATATGTCAATGATTTCCTTTTACACTACCAATGTTTGATTTTCTGGCCTCTTTTGATATTAAAAATATATAAAGCATTTACATGTAAGTACATAGATAAACTGGGATTCAATAAATAAATAAATAATGCTATATTCCCAAGGGAATCCTTATAACAAAAAGTCGCCGCTGTTGCTGTCAATGAACAAAGACGTCACCATCAGTTCCAAGCATCACAAACGATACTAACGACAGAAGCCAAAGAAAGAGAAAAAAATATATAATGCCAAACAGAATCACAACCTTGTTTGTCCAATTACAATAACTTCAAATTTCTTTTACAGAGTTCCTGACTCAAAAGTTTCCTTCATAGTTCTCAGCATATGATTTTTTCTGATTACACTATCAACATTCGCAATTTCTTTGAATAGTTCCTCGAGAACAGAGATGGCCTTCAAAGCCTCCTGACGAGAACCTGTTATCGTGACGGCCTCGACCGAATAGTAATTTTTGGCGAGATCTGCCAAGACTGGAGACAACCATGTACAATGAGGTGAAGACAAAATTTGATAAAGTTGACTAGCACACTTATTTTCTGCACTGGTTGCACCCAGATCATTAACTGGACGAGTCTGTTGCTTGGCATCTAATTTCAATATGGTCGTACCTTGGTACATTATTGCAGAAGCTACCAATGATTTTAAAGTATCCACTCCTAAGTTATAATAAGCTAGTAAGACACACACTTCTAACATGACCTGTTCTTGACAACAATGTGCAAATTGTTCCAGTAATAAATGCTTATTGGACATGTCTTTGTCTTTAATCTCAAAGCCACACACGACACACTTTTCCTCGCTAGTAATATCGGATACTTGATCAGCACCTTCGCTAATTTCCACTTTTCCGTTGGTTCTAGACCTTCTCCTAAACCTTGGTGATACTTTTAGATCTGTTATTGTTTCTTTATCGTATTCAACTCTGGAATTTCCTTCAAAAAACATCTGCACATTTGTTTCGTTTTCTACATTACCCTGTAGTCTACTGTCTACAACTTCTGACTGTCTTTGATCTAAAGAAAAACTTTGGGGATGTACCTCCGTGCCTAATATGGCACCTGCAATTGCCTGCTCTTTCACTTCTCTCGGCATAAAAACAGCTTCTAAATCTGGATTTGCCCAAGATGATTTCGCATTTCCTGTCCTTCTGCTTGCTTTTCTTCGCACCTTGGCATCATTTTTATGGACATGCCGTTTGTATTTGACGAGACGACAAGAGGCTGTGTGCTGTCTCTGAGTGCTTTTAAGAGCAAAAGTTAAATGGCAGTGAGGGCACTCAAAAAGATGGTCTTCTGCCTCCATAAGACTCATTTCAAGAGCAATAGTTAAACAGTCCTGCCGATGGTCTTCCAAAGAAGCAAGTGAGTCAAACCTCAGACCACATTCAAGACATTTCACATCACTACTACCTACTGAAACGTCCGTTTTTTTCCTCTGACGTGTTTTTTTAGGTTTAGCTGCCAGTACTTTGGCATTAAGCAGTTCAGTATCAGTTGTATATGAGGAACGGACATCAGATGTACCAAGCTTGTTCTTTTTAGGCATTCCTGATGTGTAAGATGCTCTCTTTCTTCTTATAGGTGCTTCAGAAATATTTTTATCAGCCAGTTTATCATTCCCTTTGAATTTACTTGAGGGAACCGGAGGCTCAACGTGGGATTTAAACTGTTGTGACTTAGTTCCCAATCCCTCCTTTCCCAAATGGTCGTGAGATACCTGCGTTCTTCGTCTCCTTACCTTCGGCCTGGGAAGTAGCACTGTCGAGGTAGTTTCTTCTGAAGGGGCAAATTCTTCTTGTTTAAAGGATTCTAATTCATCTATAAAATTATGTAACTGAGATGGTGAGGGATTGTCTTGCGTTTGCACTGCAACAGAAGATCTAGTTGGAATGTCTTTAAGCTTTTCTAGTGAGGGTCTTCGTCTCTTGACTTTTGCAGATGGATATACATCTGCAGAATCTTCCTTCATTATGTCATGATTTGCCAAGAAATTGGAGTTGTCTTTATCAGCATCATTTACATGCTCCAAAACTAGCTTTGAAACTATAGGAGAATTTTTCTCCATATCTCTGTCAAAGACTAGTGAATAATCAGGCTTTGATTCTTTTTCATAACTTCGGATAGAATTTCCAAGTTTTGATTTGTTACAACTCTTCTTAGTTGGTATGGGTTTTCCTAAATGGAAGTTGTCTCTTGCCATTAATTTTGTTGGTTTTATTAACACTCTCCTAGCTGTAGCTTTCTTTCTTCCTTTTAATGAAGTTTTAATTTTTTTGGAAGGTACATGATCATCGTCTGTGCTTTCAGCCTGTTCAAAACAATTTTTCCCAAATGAAGGCAAAAAGTCTTCAACCTTAAGTTTTCTTTTCCTTGAAAACCTAATTGCACTTTCATTTAGGTCTTTATCTGTAGACGAAGTGGATTTATTTTCACTAGCAAATGTCTCCATAACAGGCACAGCATTCCTTTTAGCGGTTGCTATAATACCATCACAAAGGCTACCACTGGTTACCTCCTCCGATATGATATTCTTCTTTGGCTTTCTGACCTTACTTTCTTTGTTCTCCGAATGTTTCTTTACGCCATCTCCATCACCGACAACCAAATTGAAGCGGGAAGGCATTCGCCGTTTATTTTCTAAACCTACTTCTAACAAAGTAGTGGAGTTCAGCGAGTCTGATATTTGTAAATTTTCAAATGGCTTCACTCTTTTAGGTTTCTTTCCTCTTAAAACTCCCGACTTCACTACATTTTTGGCAAAAGAAGAGATTTTTGACTTCCTTCCTCTTTTGATAACTGGTTTTGAGGAGATTAGTTGATCAACATCTTCAGACTGTCGTACAATAGGCGACGATGCAAATTCCGCAGTTTTATCAAGATGACTGACGTCCACGGGTGTATCATCTACGATGCCTGTTCCAATTTTACTGTCTGTGACATGAACGGCATTTTTCATTCTGACATTTTTCTTCAAAGAGTAATTTTTATCAATTTGAAGATTACTACTCTTCCTAACGGACTTTCTTGTGAATGAGGAAGGCTCTTCCAGTAATAATGACAAACTTCCTTTTTTGTTAGAATCTGGCGTGGTTTTGGAATTATCACTCTTCTTTTCATCGATAGCTAAGGAGATATCTGTTAAGCTGCTGCTCTTCCTGATGTGTTTCATTTCTCTTTTCTTTTCTTGCACCTTGTCCACACTCTCAATGGTGAAACTTTTGGAGCGTTCTTTTCTATGTTTTGGCATATTGGGTTTGTGTTTTAAGCCTGGAGCTGATTCAAGAGTTTTATCATTATTTTCCAAACTTTTTTCAGAATCTATGTTAGACTGCTGAAGCACTGATTCCTGAGTACTTTCAACGTTTAAATCTACTTTATTTCCATCATTAGCTGATTTTTTCCTGTCAGGCAGTATTTTAACACTTCTTTTCATTTTATAGTTTTGCATACTTTTGTTGCCAACACTATCTGGTGTTTCTAACGTACCTCTGTGAGATTTTGGCTTGCCAAATTTAGCTTGTTTTTTCACTTTGGCATTAGACCTATTTAGAGCTGGAAGAGACACTTCCCCCGACTCCTGCGCCTCAACTTCTGTGTTTACTGCAGCCACACTTTTAACTTTATCAACAGCATTATTATTCTTTTTTACTTCTTTCTTTTTGTTCCTGTCAAATAAAACTTTTGACTTTTTAACCAAATTTTTCTTTTTGGATAGTTTGGCACTTACTTTATCATTGGGTAAAAGTTCTCTTGCTTCCTCTAGGGTCTCTTCATTACCCAATGCCTTATTTCCATCATCAACTATTTCTTGAGGTTGTTTAACTCTTGCAGAAGACAATGTAGTGGAATGTGGTTTACTTAGTTTTGGTTTTTTCCTTCCTATAATATTTTTAACTTTCTGAGAAATTAGATCTTTTAAAGGATAGTCGTCGTCGTCTTCCGATTCTGATGACGGGACGTACGCACAGTCGTCTAAGTTTTCAAAACTGTCGATTTTCCTCTTTCTTCTCTTGGATAAGGGAATGTCGTCCATTTGATCTAAGTTACTGGGTGGAAGATCTGCCTCATCATTCTTTATTTTGAGACCACTTCCCACCACGCTCTTCTCATGCTTATCCCCTTCTTTGTCCTCGTTTCCTACGACCTCCTTAGCGGGCACAATGCAAGTGCGGAACGAGTATCTCGAGTGTGTTGGTCTGCTCTTGTTTCGTAAGCCCATCCTACCCGTGCATCCTCGACCGCTGCGAAAATTGCGGATCACCTCCGGCTCCGAGTCTTCTCCAGAATCTTCTTCCGATTCCTCACTGGAAGAGGCTATGACGTATTTGCTCTTCTTGGTACCTGCCAAACTAACAGGTGTGGGTTCAGCATCAGCACTGTAAACAACCTTTGACGTGTTCTTAACTTTACCGAAGGCAACACTGCCTGTTTGTACATTAGGTAGAGAATCCTTCTTCAGGGAAACAGCTGCGTTTACTTTCTTCTTGACTAAGGAATTTTTCACAGTATCAGCTACTTTTCCAACTAAGGATGATTTTGGCAATTTCTTTGCTTTAGGTTTAGATAAGTTATCTACAGAATCTATTTCTGTATTTCCTATTACCACTGTAGTTGTCTTTATTTGCGATGCATTTCCATATTTAGGATGCTTATTATTACTCTTTACACTCTTAGATGACTCTCTCAAAGCATCACTGTTCTGATTAAGATTGGATTTGTTTTTCCCGGGCAATTTTGCTTTCTTCTGGACGGATATTTCTATATTACCTGCAGAGTTTTCGGGTTCAATGACATCACATACTTTGTCACTTTTAGCTATATCTCTGACATTAGACACATTCTTGTTTTTCTTGGCTAATATTTTCCTTGCAAGAGCTTTCTTAATATCAATAGATTTAGTTTGAACAGAGCTTTCTGACATAATTTTTGCAGTGTCCTTGGATATTTTGGGTTTATTGCCACTTATAACACCATTAATCTTTTTCTCAGAATGTAAACTGTTACTTCCAAGAATTTTAGGAGCTTTGGTCTTCTTTTTAGAAATTGACAGGGGACCATTGCCCAATGCTGGTGAGGTAGTCATCGGATTTACTATTTCAACATTCACTCTATTGGCATCTGCTCTGTCACCTTTTTTCACTGTTGCCTTTCCCGATTTTTTCTGTGACTTCGCCTTGATTTCAGTGTCATTATTCTTTTCCGTACCAACACTTAATTTCTTGTCTTTAGAGACTTCTGCACCTTCTTTTTTCTCTTCTTTAGTATTGCTGACCTTCTTATCTTCACTTTTCTGACTTTTAGTAGCAGTTTCCTCTTTCACTTTATCACTATGTCTCGTTTTCCTAAGCCACTTTGTATCTAACGCTTTTTTCCTAAGTTTCATTCTTATTGTCCGTCTGCTAGGGATTCCTAAAGGATTAAACGACGAACTTTTAGACTTAGAGATAATGGCTTTTAGTCTACTTTTCAACTCATCGTTGTTGATGGATCCCACCGCCAGTTCCAGTCGCCGCTTAACGCCTGATGAGTGGACTGTACTGGAATTGGATTTCTCGACTGGAGGTGTGTTGAGGCCAGAGGATCCTGCAATGAGTTTGGAATTAAGAACTGTGTACTAAACTACAAAGCCATTGTACAATATATACCATATTACCCTGTACACAGTTAGGAGGGAGATGCAAAGAACTCTCGCAAATACAGTGTAGAAACAAGAATACCACCTTCGTGTTCCTATGTGCTGTAAAAGTCAACTATATGGGGTGGAGTAAGTAGACTAGGAATCCCCTCCTTTGTATTTTCCTCAGAGTCAAGTTTTTTACTTTTGCATATAGATAGATAAATAACATGCAACTTGGTACAATACTCTGAATCTATTGTCATGATAGAAACTCCTGCAATAACCTCTGCATATTAATATAATCATCGCTACTAACAAAAACAATAATTCCCTGCCATTCATATAATGAAAAACTCTCCACACTTTTCAATCAGTCTCTTCATTTTTCAAGAACTCTCCTGAACCACCTTATTTCCCAACATATAATTGTGATAAAACATTCTAGAGAGCATACTAAATAGTTTCTTTCACAACCATAAAAATAAATCTGTACCAATTTTACCACTCTGAAACTGAAAAAGTTAATATCAAATCTTGTTGAAAATATTACCTTCCACAACATGCTAACTTACCAAGAATATTAAGTAAACAAATAGTAATAGCACCATGAGGATCACTTAAAAATCAAGTAAAAACTATGCTTGTGCACCAGTTCACATATAATTTCCCCATGTCCATTCTAAATTTCCCTCTCCAACACTCTTGCCTCCTCTTTTCTCCTTACTCAATCCATATGAGGATTATAACATGGCAGAAGACAATCTTCACTGATACTAATCATTAATTGGAACCATTCACTCTTCAAAATTTTATATTTCACAATGCTTTATGTTTCTATGATATACTAGTTTGCCCTTAATATCATACATTTTGCAGGATATGCCACAATATAACGACTCAATAATATGCCTTTTCTAAATCCCCAAAGCCTGCTGCAGAAGTTTAATCTTCTAGAAACATTTCTTACATATATCTCTTGTGGTTAAATACTAAATGACAAACTTTGGTTTTATCAGAGTCCACACTTCTGGTTACCTGACAATGTCTCATCTAACCAAACCAATCGAAATATGACAACCAAACCCAACCTAACCTCAATACACATATATATAAACCTTTATTTCCATTTCAATACAATGGGTATTCGTCAGCCAGGGCAAGCCCCAACCCCCCACTGTGGTGTCCAACCACAGCAGTTCCTGCCAGTAAACAGCTTAAACTCTCGGTCTTGGACGGGAACCGATCTTTCGACCTCGTGAATGCGAAGCCAGCGCGTTACCACTGTAATAGCCAGTTATTTAACTTTACACTGGGTTCTGGGGGCTAATCATCCTTACAGGTCCTCATAATATTGTGCAGAGGACATAGTAACATACCTGATGATTTGGTAAAGACATGAACTCAGTTACAAATGGCAAAATTCTATTTAAAAATATAAAGAATCTTATAAAATTGGTTTACTATAGAGAATATCAACTTTTCATAAAAATATCCACTTATAGAATGTTCCAGCATAAAAATATCCACTTATAGAATGTTCCAGCATTACCAATTTTCAATATATATAATTCATCTTAAAACATACATACATACACTCTGGCTGCAATCACAATTATAAGGAGGGTGGCTGTGGCTAAAATACACACATTTACAAGAAGCCAAACATACCTCGATCACTAATCTTGGCTCTTTGGGGATAAAGGATTGCCATAATTCCTCCGCCCACGGTAACTGGGTTAGGCTCTTATTTAAATGAAGGCTCAAATACATTGGAAATATAATATGCATCAGTACTTACGGTCTCCAAATTTGGCTTTCATGGGAGTACTTGGAAGAGATCCTATTCCATATCTGTTACTGGGAACACCTTGTCCTTTCCGTCTTTTAAATCTGAAAGTCCAAAGCTGGATGATTTATTGATACCATGAGGTTTTACAAGAAATTACAATAATTTTAAATATTGTACTGTATAACAAAACTTCAGGAGAAATCGTAATTCATGGATATGAATGAATTCATATTATGACAATATCAAAAGATTAAGAAACAAATAAAAAGGATTAAAATGGTTAATAAATATACCTCTAAATTTACATGATCAAGAAGCAAGTACATATAAGACTCCTATAAAATGGCAATATTGAAGAATACTATTCTGAATACCACTACTAAAAATTACAAACTCACCTAAAACCCTTCTTATTTTTCTTTTTTACAACCACTACCTGGTTCAGTCCACCACATTCCAATAGATGGGAATGAAAGAGTCCCGTCTCAGAAAATCCAGCGTTGCAACTGGAACATACATAATGAGACTTCTCTGCAGACTCACTCTCTTCATTCTTAGCTAATGGTTCCTCCTGAGTCTTGGGTAACGGCACTGTAGGTAAAGGAAGTCTATGAGGACGACTGGCAGGTGGTTGAAATTGTTTGCAAAAGTTCTGAGGGACAGAATTCTGGCCTTCAAACATCGTATGCGCACACCAAACAGAAGGATGGTATTCCCATTTATGATCCATCATATCGGCGAGATCCTGGAAGCAAATACCACAGGAGCAACAGACATAAGTACGGTCTCTGGACCATTCTCCGCTAATGGACACTTCTGGAGTTTCAATATGAATCTGAAAGCTTTCAAATTTCTCTTCTTCCTCGCCTTCTTCTTTGTTGGACTGCATTCCTGATCTGGTACGGGTCAAACTGGAATTCTCGTGCCCTGAGGGAAGCGATAAGGAAAATGCATCTTGGGCCACATTGCTAGATTTCTTTTTTGAAGTTTTTCCTTTACCAGATGTCTTTTCCTTCTTGACGGAATATTTTGGCTTAATGCTGTTGATTCTGAGGATCTCAAACAGTTCATTCTCACTTCTCGTCTTGTGACTCTCTTTTGATTTGGATTTTTTAAGATTGGATTTCTTTTCAAAATCCATTTGTACAAACCAGCTAAAATTTTTCAAAGCTTCATTAATTTCTGCATCAGTCGATTTGATGTCTCTCTTTCCTTGCAAGTATTTCCTGATGTCTCGCCCTGGATCTAATTTGATTTTGTCTGGGACTTTAACATCATCAAGTACATTTTTTATCGGAAGCTGTAAATAACTCCGATTGCGAGTATTATCAGGTACTTTAGACGACGTACTGAGTCGGAAATATTTGCCGTCTACGTAATTCAAATTGTTGTCGTGTATATTCCACGATATACCATAGCTACCCTTTCCTCGTGTGGTGATCCGCGCATCTTCTAGTTCTGCTTCCTCTTCATCAACTGCATCCTTTTCAGATTTGTGCATGTTGGTGTGTTCTACTATTTCTCCATGAGGAACCACTTCATCACAAATTTTACACAGATTATTGGGATAATGAAGAGCTTGTAAATGATTCACTCGACTTGTCTCACATGCAAAGTATTGATTACACTCATAACACACATAAGGACTGTTATGAATTAATATTTTCCAACGGTGAAATTCATATGAATACACCTTTTGGTTACAATCACACAAAGCTCTGCCAGTGAGTACCTGAAAAACATCTTCGTGAATATTTAAGTGAAACCTAACGGCATTGATGTCTCTCGAAGAAAACGGACAACTATGGCAGACGTAAGCATGTTCTCTGGTGTCTTGATGATTTATGACATCAGTGTCGTCAACTCTAAGCTGCATGTGGCATTGATATGCCCAAGTTCTCTTTGCTGGCATAAATGTCACACAACTGTGGTGGGCTATTACATGCTCCTCAAGTGGTACGTGTAGCATTTCTTGGCATAATGAGCATGGTGAACCTACAAAAGAGACTTTATTTACAAGCTCCTGTGTATTATCATTTCCCACAGTTGCATTTTCATTTGCAACAGATATGTACATTACATCATGATCATTATCTAAATTTTCAAATGGCTTTGAGTCCTCCTCACATGGAGAAATTAGTTCTCTTTTCACCTCATCCACTTTTACAGACAAAGAATCACCCTTCTCCTTATTCCTATTGTTCTCAGAAATAATGCAACCTTCAGATGCCATATTTTTAGCAGGTGAGGCCATACATGGTATTTTGTTTTGAGAATCCGTTTTCTCTCTTTCTCTGTTGTCTACTTCGCCATCAACCAAGACGTTACACATTTCACTGCTTTCACCAGCTACTTTTTGTCCTAATTCATTCTGCACAGTCTGGCATAGAACACCATCTTCAGAAGGTAGTTGTAAGTCTCCTAACAATGCTTTCGACAGATCACTAGCCACTAGGTCTTGATGCTGACAAATTTCAACGTCGGCTTCAGAAGAAAGATCTTTCAAAGAATCAGTCTGAAAGCCCAAATCACTAGGAGAACTTGGGGTTTCATTTCTGTTAAAATACTTTACTACAGAGGAATGATCTTCACTAAACACTGACTGTAAGTGTGTGCTTCCATCTCTACCAGCATTTGAACAGAGTACTTGATCATTCTTATAACCTGTTTTTTCTTGACATATGTTTTCTAATGATGATGATGGACTTAAAGAACAACTGTCCTCTGAAGAATCTTCAGGCACTGAAAATAGGCCAATGTCTGTAGCATAATATAAAATATCTTTTTTAATATTACGATGAGTCGCTTTTAAAATGTCAGCTTCTTGACGCAAACTATTGACATCATTTGCTTCCGACAATGCGGCACCAATTACCTCGGACAATGCAACGTCATCGGGAATCTCTTTATTAGAGGGGCTAAGAATCTGACAGGAATCTGAAGGAAATGATTCACTGTCATGTATAATTGGTTGCAGAACAGAATGACTAGTGAGAGATGATGAAGGAAAACAATGCATACTGGTAAGCTCTTGAACAGAGGACATGTGATTGGGGACACAGACAAAATGATCAAACTGACTAGTATTAACAAATTGCGTAGCTGCATTTTCTGGAGTTAGAGCAGGTGGATTCAGCATATTCTCATCAATAAACTCCACAGGACACACATTATCTGTTTCTTTAACTTCACTGTAAGAATTTCCTAGATCTGAGCAAGAGGAATCAGATTCATTATCTATATATGGAGTTAGATTTTCGTCAATATTAGTTATTTTAGTGCCTGCCTGTGGAGTATTCAAAGGTTCACAATAATTCTCGACATCACCATGCCGCTCCTTCTTTCCTAAAGATTCCAAGGACTGAGTGTCTGGAAGTTCCAACAAGTTATCATCACTTGCATTATCTGCTGATCCTGGCTGAGGCAGAAGAGTGACTTGTATCCTATTGTTTATTTGAGAGTTATTTTCTTGGGCACTAGTCCCTTCATGAATAATGAGCTGAAGCTTTTCATCATTTAGTAGGTGAACCTCTGGTTTTCCTTGATCTGACTCAAAAACATCATGAGAGTTTGGAAGAGCTCTGCAACCTTCATATACAATGTTATCTTGAGCATCTCTCAGAAAAGTTTTTGCAGCACTATTTTCGAAATTTTCTCTGTCGACATCTGAAGAATTTCTTAGGCTCTTATCCAACAATTCTTCATGATCATTATGCATATACATATTGACAGAACTATCAACAAGTCCATCGTAACCTTTTGCTTGATCTTCTTCTAACATTTCTGCTGCTATCTGATGGGAGTTGTGAAAGCTATCTGAAATATCAGATTCATTGATATTGATATTCATATGTGAATTATTATTATCATTTTCATTTCCAGTACATTCAAAAGATCCGGTATTTAGTTCCGTCATCTCAGTGCTTGATACTGGATCACTATTTTGGTTGGAGTCTGACTGATGAAGCATTTTATCTTCAAATGAAGGCCCAAAGGATTCTTCAGTACTGCTCAAAGAATCCTTATCAATGTCGGTCTTGGCACCAAGAAGATTAGCTTGGACAGAAAAGCTATCATATGACTGTTGTGAAAGCTCCTTATCTTCCAAAGAATTAGTATCAAGTACTTGTTTCGTGTTATGATCTTCAGTTTCACTATAATGAGATGCGACCACATCCTTATTGGATTCGTCTATGCTTACAGTTTCAAATTCACTACTTTCAGCTCCAACTTGACATTGGCTATCAGTTATTTTAACACTGTCTGTCATATCTTCTTGCTTTTCAACATGAACAACATCTTGGGGAGAAAATGAGTTACCTGTGGTTTGTAAACTCATCTGTTGATTACTGGAAATTGTGCTGTTTGGATCCTGACAAGTAAAGTTGGTATCACTTGCACTCAGAGTTCTCTTTACTTGATCTTCAGTGCAGCTGTGACCAGTAGAGAGAGTTTCATTTGATAATTGCCTTATCTCAGAAATTTCATTATGAATTTTTTGAGATTGAAATCTGGTTTCGGAAGGAGAAATATTCCCATTCCCACTGTTACTATTGCTATCTGGAGTAAGGTCTAATTTTGTACTTGTCACTAACTGAGTTTCTGGAGAGTTTTTGGAAGTCAAACATGTATCCGAGGATCTACAGCCTATTGATGAAACAATTTCTTGTGATTTCACCTGAATTGATTCAAATGAATTATCTCTACGGAGTTTTAAGCGAGGTGAAGACTTAGGAGAACGTTTGGCTGGAAATGAAAATTTCTTTTTAGCATTATATGCCAGAGTACTATCTGAATTATTCAAAGAGAGTGCAGGAGGTGTCTCACTCTTATCCTTGGCATTTTCAGAACTTTGCCTTACCTGAGACTCAATCTCAAGTTGGGATGTTGCTGAATGTAAGGAATCAGGATTTTTCACATCTCCAGTTATTCTGCTAGTACTGGATATATTTGTTAAATTATTCTTATCAGCTGTTGTCTTATGAGTGATGCTGGTATCGCTCCTTGTCATTTCATCCAATGGAAGATTTGCAGTTGAAGGTGTAAGCGTCTGGGAATGTAACATTGTCCCATCTGTATCAGAGTTCAATACAGACAATCTTTCAGATTTATTTGTATTTGGTGGTTCAACTACCTTGCCTTCGCTATTGGTGGTATCAATACTTCTTTGACAAGGTTCTTCTGAGTATGAACATAATTTTTCACTTGTTTCAGGAGTATGTGCCCTTTCTAAAGAACTTTTATTATTACCTAATACATCCTTACTTGAATTTATGACATTACCAACTGTTTCATGTGAAATATACTTGGTTGACTCTCCCAATAAAATGCCATTATCAGCAGTGCCAGCCACATTAAAATCTTCCTTACATTCTGAATCAACTACCGAGTAAGTATTAGGACTTGAATGAACTGAATCTGACAATATAGTGGAACAGGATGGCTTGGCTGCAGAGGATCTTGTATCTCTGCATTCAGAGTTTTCTTTCATTCTGGTAATGGGTGTGGCAACATGGGGTTCTATCCCTTCAGAAGCTTCTAAGGGCAAAGGAGTAGAGCATGTTACAGGCTTCTCACACTTCTTCAAAATTTTATCATTAAACTGGGTGACCGACACAGAATCTTCATTGTCTCTAATAAGTAATAATGTTTCTCTTTCATCCTCCTTAGCAATGCTTGATCTCGAAGATGGGGTACTTTCATCAGGATGGCTGATGATTTCAGGGCTAGATTTAGGTGGTAATCTGGAATGAGAAGAAATACTTTGACCGTTGGGTTCTTTACTAATATCCTCCTTAACTTCTTCAGTAATATTCTCAGACTGGCTGTTCACTCCCGGTGACTCCTTCGCCTTGATGTCAGTACCAACTGATAATGCACTACATTTTAAACTTGAACTGTCATTGTCACAGTCAACTATCTGACTAGAGATGCAGGGTCCTGAGGTAGACATTTGGCAAACGGAACTGGCTGTGCATGTACTGGAAGCCACATCCTGTGTGTGAACTGTGTGAATTTTCAAGCTGCTGGATGCAGTATCTGCTATCTTTTCAGCCAATTCAGAAATAGACTGTGCAGAATTATTATGAATGGGTTTGTTTTCACTTTGTGAATGATACGGGTCTTCTGAGGTTTGAGGAGAATGGTTAATATCAGAAGATATGGTATCAGATTTGGTGCTTTTCCTACACACAGCATTATCAAAACTGCTAGCCAATGAGTCTCCTTGAGTATGGTCTGAAGAAATCTCTTTTGACTTTCCCTTTAGTTTACCTTCATTAGATACTTGTCCTTGTTGTAATAATCTACCCGTGACAGGTTCTTCGTCATTTACACATTTATCGGTGGGCCTTTGAGCTAATTCATCAGTAGCACCATCTATATTACATGCTTTGACATTTTTATTACTCTTATCACTCACATACTTTTCAGTAGTACTCTTTTCTCCCTCATGCAATCTATCCTCAGAAGTAGACTTACGAACCTCATCATTCTTAAGACTGGGCAGTATATTGGAAAAGGATTTTAGGATGTTTATGTCACTTTCTTCTGGGGACGGAGGCAGACTATCATCAGATACATCCGATAATATCGCAGCCACAGCGTCTGAGATTTTGACCATTATTGCACCCCTGGAGGCATCAGAGGGGGTGTCTGAAAATAATGGGGTGTTTGAACTACTTGGGATACCTGAGACTAACGAGAGAGTCGAAGGTGGAGAAGGCGCACATAAGAGAGAATTTTCATCATCTGATATTGGTTCCAGATATTGCACACTACCATTATCACAATTAATAATTGAGGGAAGACCTTTACCGTCCAGATTGGCTTGTAATACATTCTCGCATGCTCTTCTGTACAAGGAGCTAGTCGTGGCACTGTGGTCTTTACATTTTTCATAGAGAATTTCAAGGTCACTACCACTATCTCGAGTTTCAAAGTCTAGCATATCAACGCTACTACTCCCAACACTCTCCAAGTCACAAGTTAAATCCACAATAGTTTGTACATTCTCATTTCTCCCATAATCAACATTTTTGTCAAGAGATTTGTCTTCAAATGACGTCTTTGAATCTGAGCAATCCCATGAAGAAGGACTGGTATCTTTGGGTTCTGTCGATACATCATTTGAAGTAGTAAAAGTCAAGGCTTCGGCAGTGTTTGCTTTATGAGGTGATGGTACATCAGACTCTGTTCTCAGCAAAGATGTATCAGGACATTCAATGTTTTCTTTCACTGAACCATCACTAGAATTATCTGTCGATACTTTTTCACTTGGATTTGATAGTCCTAAAGCTGTAATATCATTTTCTTTGGATACTTTATCTCCACTCGGGACTGGGGTGTCAAACAGTTCAGTTGCCTTCAGGGAATCTGTATTATCAGTAACAGAAAAAGGTAGGGAAACACTACTTTTTTGCAATACTGCATTTGAAACTTTAGTCAACGATTCTGTTAGCACATTACCTATTGGATTAGAATGATCACCGTCCTCATCAGAATTTACTGGTTCTGTGATTGCACTATTGGATTGAAGAAGAATATCTGCTTCATTTGAATTAATTTGAGCATTTATAAAAACATCTGTTCCTATGTCTTTATTACATAGAGTTTTTTCTGCACTATTTTGCTGGTCTGTTCTTTTTCCTATAATGCCCACATCTGAGGTTTTATTTTCAACAACATCTTCTACTTCATTTGAGCAATCACTCGAATACTTTATTAAAGTTTCATCTTCACATAGATCAGTATTATTCTCTTTCACACTTTCAGAAGGAGAGGCTGTTTTTTCAGGTATGGATAAAATGTCCAAATCTCCTTTATAAGAAACCTTAGCATCCTTTTTTTCTGCTTCAGATAAAAAATGTTTTTCTAAAACAATCTTACACATATCAAGACTATCAGTTAACTTATTACTGGACACATTTACAGGACACTCAACAGTACACGATCTTTCACTCTCTTTCGAAGGTTTATCTACATCACACTTGTCACTTGCATCCTTGAGGGAGGAAAGCGGAGTAGAAGGTGATGATGGACGAGCATCATCACATATGGCAGTGTTGTGCTTATCACAAAGATTGGATTGATTGTTTTCTGCTGCAACCATTTTTCTCCCGGAGTCAACGAGAGGTCTTACCGAGGGAAAGCCTTGCAACACATTCACGCAAGTAGTGTTGAGTTCTGTGCGATTATGAAGTTTAGCTACCATCTCCTCCAGTGAAAATTTTCTTCTGTATTTAGGACTTTTACCACACTGGAGCGTGCGTTGGTTATCCGCCCTCGAAGATGATATTTTACTCTCCCCAGACACACAAGCTGGACCAAACATACCAGGAACAGGTAATCGAGACTGCCCAAGAGACATCTCCGATGTCTGACACTGTATTCTGGCAGTGCCAAAGTGATCCAAAATGCTTGCTTGTGAAGGTGAAATGTTAGATCTACCTTGATACAACGCAGATTCACCAGTTCTTCCAGACACTGAGCTGGGTGTGACTCCACACAGTGGCAGAGCTTTACTGTACCCATCCTTGGTACAAGGAGACAACTTTCCACAAGGAATATCATCACTTTCTTTTTCCTTGTGCGATAGGTCATAAATACCGTTCGGTAAATCATTGGGTAGGTACCCATTGACAACACCACTATGCGCACTGGCAGTCTGGTGGTGAGCATCAACAGTATCATAGCACTTCTCTTCTCTGGAGGCAGGTGTAAGAATAACATGGCTCCCTTCATCTTTAGATCTGCATGCAGAAGCCAAACCAATTTCATCCCCAGAAGGCCTTTCACTCCCAGCAGATGGGGAGCACGGCCCACCTGGCTTCATCCTGCTTCTCAAAGCATTCCTGAATATAAGAAAAATTGAAAATTATATTTGTTTCTTGATGAAATATGATATAATGATCAGTGCATCAAAAATTTTAGCTTAGCCATACAAGGTAAATATGATACAATGAAGTTTTCGCAAGAAATGGAACATGAATTGCTAATAATATACAATCAATAGTATGAGTTGGTTATCTGTCTATTTATCTATCAATATCAAAAGACATACTCCCTCTTATAAGGGGGCAGCTGAGTCAAAGCAAAAACTTTGACTATTTGTGGGAGCAAAATACAAAGGTGATATCCAGTTCCCTCACGCTGCCTCATTTAGTCAACTTTCACGACACACAAGGGAACATGGAGGTAGTATTCTCTCCCCCTCATTGAGAGGGTATTCTTGCCCTTCCTTGGGAGGAAGTCATGAGAGGAACATGACAAATGGCCGGATTAAAATACCAACATAAAGCTAGTGAAACCAAAGATTAAAACAGTAAAAAGATATACTGACATGGGTACCATGAAACTTAAGGTCTAGTGGAAAGAAAATTTTATGGTATCAATATCCAAATAAACATACGGGATTTCTAGAGCAGTAGTATATAACTAAACATATGAATAATGATATATTTCAGACAACATATTGTTTTTAAATACCAAGACTTGCTTACAAAAAAAAAAGTATAAAAAAATTAGCCTTTGCAGAAAATGCAGCTATTAAACAATGATCTGAGAATCAGGACACGATACAATTTCATGTATTAAACATACACTATGATCACAACTGCAGCATATTGTTTTCCTTCACAGACGCTACTGAATTAACATAAATAAAATGGAACATAAGAATACAAAGTTGCCATGCTTCAGAAGCCATATTAAAAAAAATATATTATTTCTCAGGGGGTAGCATGCATGATCATTCATACTCCACACACTATAAACATACAAAAGCCATAATCCCCCTTGGGAGCTTATGAAGAATCGGGACTTGAAATTTTAATAGGTCCTAAGTCTTCAGCTGAGATGAGCTGAAGCCCATAATCTTCAGTTGGTCACTGTTGATAAAAGTCAAGCTCAAATTCTAGCATAACCTAATCTAAACATTGATAAAGTTAGGTCCAAATTCTTCACGAGGTCCCCCATATAAGGGGATGGCTGAGTCAATGCAAAAAAACTTGGGTCTTAGTAGACCCCTAGCTCCACCCCATTTAGTCAACTTCTATGACAAGCGACGAAACACGGAGGAGGTATTCTCGTCCCCACCTCAGGGGGAAAAGATTATACTGCACTAAACTTTACGTTATATAATTATTAATTTCACAAAAACACAAATGTTATAATCATGCCTGGATAATATAGAAATATACAAGTGAAAAACTCAATCTTACCGATTTTTTGCCTACACTTCGAGAGAACAGAATAAGCTGTCATGAATGTGGAGTTGAGAACATTGGTGACAGGTCTTGACACAAAGCCCTTCTACGCTTGACTATTATTCAAGGTATAATGTCCACACGAAATACAACTCTGTAGAGAACGAGAGATTGTTATAAAAATAAGCCTCTGAGAACTACAAATCAAGAACAATATATATCACTGCTTCAATATTTTCAAGCTTTACATGGGGTACATTAACATAATCTGCAATTAACACTTAGTCACTCATGAAATCTTCAGCTTCTCTCGAGAAGGGTTACCACATTGCCCTACACCCTGCATAATTTCCATCACACCGCACACCCTCATAAACCCCCTACTTGGCCTACCTTTCCCCCTTCCACATGGCAGCTCCACCCTCAGCATACTTCTCCCAACATTATCTTGATCCCTCCTCAGCACATGCCCAAACCATTTTAGCATCACCTCTCTAACCATTTTTGCATATTAACATCTAGTCATTAATAAATTTAATTCCAACATTGCAATATTTATAGCTTTCTTTTGACTGCTTAAATACGACTTTTTCTTCCACCTCCTAATTACTCTGCCTATAGACTATGCAACTTGTAATAAAATAAAAAAAGTGTGCTCTTCGACTGATTTTTTATAGTTTTATAATTTATATGATAAATACAATAATGAACAAGATTCTATGATATCAAAGTGGAAGTTATACATTTGTTATATGTTATTAAAGTAAGGTAATGGAACAGAATATCTGGACAGTAGTAGTTTAACTCTTCATTAACAAACTACAGATAATGAGGTAGACCAATTACTATAATAATGACTATCTTTTACTACCAAGCAACTGGAACAATTACAATGCCACAACCAAAATCTAAAATGTTCTTTATGCCCTGATAAATAAAATAAAAGGAGCCTTAATAATGAGATTAGCCATTTTTCTAATCAAGCACGAATCCAATCTATCTTGCCTGAAATTTGCAGGAGAGAATGAGTTTAGTACACTGACTGTAACATAGCATTAACAATGGCAATTAAAACATTTCTTCTCCGTATAAAAACTTTTACTAGATGTGCGAATCACCATCATCTGATACATACGAAAACAGAATTTAGCAACAGAAAAATCTCATATCCATAGAGACTGCATATAATATAAAGAAAACAGTGATAGAAGAGGATGGACGAACCCATCACTGATGCCTGTTCACGATGCAACTCATCATATCATGCAATCAAAGACATTACGGAAGACTGCACAGTAGACAACCGCATAAGCCAACAACACAACATACAATCCCTAATAGCTATGTGAAAAAGCCCAGGATTGGTGGTGGCTTTCCTTAAGGACTTGGGGCTGTTTTGCAAGGAGCTTTAGGGAACAACAACAAGCTGGTCGACACTGATATTGGTTATGAATAAAATTGTAAAGAAATTGTAGCCACCTCTTTTATCAAAAGATTTACACCACATTTTTCAAATTGTAGCTAATTTAACAAAAAAATTAATTTTCTATAACCAAGATATTTCCTTTATATTTACATAAGAGATGAGAGAGGCATTTTAGACAATTTTGCCCTTGCTGAATCCAGCATTTATGAGGACAATATTTCTTCAATGATTCAGTACAAAAGGTGTACCCAAGGCGGTGATCAGACAAATATTATGGCAGGAAGGGAGCCACTAACCCTCTCTGCATTATCCTCAAATGGCCTGACGAAGATATGCCGTATACGCCACTCTGGGGGCAGATAATATGAGAACTCCTGGGTTCTGAGTGTGAGCAAGACACTGATTCATACAGCTACAGAATGTTCATCCTTCCATCAATGAATGTAATTTTTCCGTACATTAAGAAAACTTAGTAAATTTTTACTTTCACACCCTCAACGAATGTAGTGAAATTCCAAAACAAAAAAATATCTGAGAAAAAATTATCAATATTCTTAACTGGGGGCGAACTAACTTAATGTAAAATAAATTTCACAATTTTTTCCATAACTGGGGGTGTAAAAGTAAACCTTTACCAAATTTTCCATTAACTACATTAATAAACATATATTATTGAATGAAAATGCATAATGAAAAGGGGGAAAATGTTACTATTATTGACGTGTGGATAGGTCAAGCGCCAAGCACTGTGACCTGACCACAAAATAATTCTGAGATACAATGGGTGGCGCAAATAGTTTATAAATAATTTACACGAATTATTTCCATCTGCAGCTGGATAATTTAACCAGTGTAAATTATTCATCTGCATTAGTAAAATTAAACAAGGACCAAATCTTGTAAATTATATAAATATAATTCTAAGCACAGTGGGGGTCAAGGTGGGGCAGACCACCAGCTGGGTGAATGAACACCCCCACTTCAGGGTTTTAACCATCTATATGACCATCTGAACAGTCTTAACATATATATAACTTAACATTGCAATTACAAATTAACATACACAACACACGAAAATTTGTTATTCAAGATAATATGCAATATAAAAATGAGAAAAATAATCAACAATTAAACAAATTTACACATTTACACGAATAATTACAACTTCTACACACTCGTATTTACAACCTAACCCAACTCTGAGCCACAAATTCTCCCCCCCTAAATTTCACCTCCCCAAAACCCCATCACTTCAACTCGCTTATACAACGACCGAAAATGGCACTGTCGCTATTTCACCCGCCAATAAGGAAGTGCCAAATCTGTTTCACCTTCTATCATGTCACACTGACGACGAAGACGCCAAAATCCTATCAAAAAAAGGCATTTAAAAAGAGGAAATTTCGCTCATGTTTACTATCGGACGCCAACAAAGGCCAAGCTTATGGGGATGTTTAAATGGCTAATGCGAAAAGGGCAGAGTAGCTGAAATCTGACCAATCAGAATCAAGACTTGTGGCCAGCTGGTGAGGAAAGCCAGTTGTGATTGGCTAGTTCTTTTCGAAAGCCAAAAGGGCCTTTCGTGGCTTTCGAGTTTGTACGAATAAAATTAGAAAGTATATCAATATCGCGTTTTTATCAATGAAATGTATATATTTTCGTAAATGAAAAAAATCAGTAATAAAGAATTATCAAACAAAAATTGGATGCACAATGTTCTGATATTACTAACATGTTGCTAATATACCTCTCTTTTTCCAGGAAAATGCCAGGAGATTACTATACAAATGAATTCTGGAAAGATTATGGAAAGGAAATTCAGATTAAACTCGAAATCAAACTATTTCCATCATGGATATTATATTTCAGCTGGACTCTGGGCCCCACGGTCAATATCTTTCAAATATTAATTAAAGAAAGTACAAGACTTTTTATTTAAGCATTAATTTCTTTATTGATATTCAAGAAACATTGTTATTTATAATTATAACACTGTTACAATAGATTTTATATTAGAGAAATGAAAATATTAATTTCAGCTAAGAAAAAATATGTAATTCATACAAACCAAGCGTTAGGGGGCTGGGACGGGGGTGAAGAAAGAGAGTTGTTTTATAATTCAAATATTAACTTCTTAAAAATAATACAAATCCAACATTATTATCCGTAATTCTAGCATTATTATACTCATTCTTAAGTTACAAAAGTAAATATATATAAAATTAGGAGAAAAATTTATCATATAAAATTCCATCCACTGTGTATGGAGGTGACAGAAAAATCTTAAAAAAATATTAATCCATTTTTATGCATATTTTTAAATAATTTGTGTCATTCTCAATGAATAAAACTTACTGTGTATGTGCTCATGTAAAGAATTATATCCAAGGCTAAGCGTTCGATAATGATTACAAGGATATAACAATCATTTTATCTACATATTTCCTGCTGAAGTACTTCCTCTCTCACTCTCCCTCGAGTCTTGCGGGTGGGTTCTTCTTTGCCTGTACGTGACGCTCAGCGCGTTTCGTTCAAAGGAACAAAATTTTGGGAGGTAGACGGGGCGAGAATCAATGGTATTTTTCGCTAGCTGTTTTACCTCTCTATCTCTCTCTCATTGGAAGCGGGTACCTTTCGCCATTTCATTAATGCTCTGGTCAACATTTTTTTTCCTCTCTCTCTCTCTCTCTCTCTCTCTCTCTCTCTCTCTCTCTCTCTCTCTCTCTCTCTCTCTCTCTCACGCACATTGGAAGCGGGTACCTTTCGCCATTTCATTAATGCTCTGGTCAGCATTTATTTTTTCCAGTGTATACTCTCTCTCTCTCTCTCTCTCTCACATAGGATGCGGGTATCTTCCGCCATCTCATTAATGCTCTGGTCAACAATTATTATATTTTCAGCGTAGTCTCTCTCTCTCTCTCTCTCTCTCTCTCTCTCTCTCTCTCTCTCTCTCTCTCATAGGATGAGGGTATCTTCCGCCATCTCATTAATGCTCTGGTCAACATTTATTATATTTTCACTCTCTCTCTCTCTCTCTCTCTCTCTCTCTCTCTCTCTCTCTCTCTCTCTCTCTCTCTCTCTCTCTCAGTCGTAGGATGCGGGTATCTTCCGCCATCTCATTAATGCTCTGGTCAACATTTATTTACTTGAACAGAGTCTATGAAAGATTCGAGCCTGATTGTAGGGTAACTGTAGTACAAACATTGATTTTAAGTATTCTCAACTACTGTCTAAGTGTTTGGGGTTCCACGACTAAGACCCAGATGTTACGAGTGAAAAGGCTCCAGAATTTTGCTGCAAGAGTTGCCATAGGGGGGGTGCATAAACATGATCACGTGACTCCCCTCTTTGAGAGATTGGGTTGGCTAAGGATGGACATGAAGTTCATATATAATATCTGTCTTTTAGTTTTTAAAATAAATCATGGAATATTACCGGAATGGCTCTTCTCATTGCCAACAGTTAATCAAGTGCGTATCAATAACGTCAACACCAGATATCAGAATTCTTTTTACGTGCCCAGAACTTCCACTGATATTGGGGCAAGAGCCTTAAATGTAATAGGCCCGAGACTTTGGAACTCTTTACCCGCAAACTTAAGAAGTTGCCAAACATTACCCTCACTTAAATCTCATCTTTTAAATCACCTACTTAATAAGTGATTTTAGTCTCATTATTATCCTCCCATTGGGTAAACGAAGTGTATGTATGCATATTTTAATGTGTAAATTTTTTGATTTTGTGCTTTGCAAATTTCATTAGTTTTATTCTGACATTTTACATTGTAATTTGTAATTAGATTAATTATCATGTGTAAATTTTGTGATTTTGTACTTTGCAAATTTCATTAGTTTTATTTTGACATTTTACATTGCAATTTGTAATTAGATTAATTATCATGTAATAGCCATTTTTGATGGAATAAAGTTTTTGACTTTGACTTTGACTTTGACTCTCAGCCGTAGAAAATGTCCGTGGTATGGGATAACATTGCTCGACTACTGAGGTATTGCTTGATAATTTTTTGATGCTTAACAATTTAATTATCAATTCTTATTCTTACTTTTAGTTATGTAAGTAAATATATATATATATATATATATATATATATATATATATATATATATATATATATATATATATATATATATATATATATATATATATATTCTCTTGGATGGATTTATAAAAGAATTGATTCCAGCGATGGATTTCTATTTCTACGTTATCATGGCAAGTTAGAAAAGCCAACGCTATTGCCGATCAGACAATATCGAACTAGTATAAATTACCTGGATAAAACATCTGTGGATTCGGTTTTACGTCACGAACTCCATTTTCTACTAAGGACTAGGACGGCTGCCTTCCTGCGAAGGACTTGTTTCGGCAAATGTAATCGTTACCCTGAGTGTATGCCCTTACTAACCTCAGTCCGTGACGGAGCGCTGGATAAAAGATCTAAGCTTCTTTAAAACATTTCTGAAGCTCTCTACTCGATCTCCTTGAGGCAATACATTTGAATAATGTAAATTCTGCCATAGATGAAATGCATAAATTAGTTGATTTATTTAAAGCCTAATATTATAATAATATAAAATCTGTTGGGAATTCAATCGATTGTTCCAAAGATAATCATGAAATGTTTGTGGTGCTACGTGTCGCGACTAATCCCCATACGAATGATGTGGAAAGACAAGTTGGAGCTGGGGAATGACGGCTGTTTGCAATCACCGTATTCACATTTTAACTAACTGTTAATTTAATTCATGACTATATAACTTCAAAAGATATGAAAATGTTTTGTGTTTTTTTGTATCTACTTAATAATGTTTTTGTTCATTTCAACACTGCTGAAAAATAATCGATACAGGATTTTCTTCTCATGTTATTCTTTAGCATGGGTCCTCCATGACCCGTTCCACCCATCCGTGGGTGGAGAATCTAAAAAAAACAAAAAAAGTTATTCTTTAGCAACTTGAAGATAGAGGGATTGCCAGCCTTCCCCCCTCACTCTCTCTCTTATCCCTGTTAGTCGACTCTTACGACTCAGAGAGTATGCCACCGACGTTTATCTCTCTCTTAATCACTTTTAGGCACCTCCTACGCCGCAGAAAGCATACTACGGAGGATTCTCTCTCTCTCTCTCTCTCTCTCTCTCTCTCTCTCTCTCTCTCTCTCTCTACCTAATTGCGTTCAAGGAAATGAGTCATATGCTAATAATTCCCCGTCTCCATTTTTACTGTAAAACTTATCATCTTTTTTTCTTAGCGAATTCCTTGTATGTATGTATGTATGTATATATGTATGCATGTATGTATGTATGTATGCACAGACACAGTAGATAGATAGACGATAAGGAATTGTTTGAAAACGCTTACTTGGAATACAAAGAAATAACCATCAATAGGATATAACTAGAACAATAATTGCTCGTACGCAGTTTTTGTATACAAGTCCGATTCTGAAATGAAAAACTCTGTTTCGAGTCCACCGCGGGGCGCTAGGCAGGGCATCTATCTTTTATTTCCATGCTCCAATCGGCCAGTGTTCACCCGCATTCGAACTGGGATTACAAATGACATATAAAACCGGCGGTAGCGCAGTGGTTAGAGTACTAGACTCGGGAAGTGACAAACGCGTCTTCAACCCCACCGCAGAGCGCTAGGAAAGACATCCAGCCTTAATTCTCTAGTTCCACCCTGTGTCTACCTCTATAGAATAGGGATAAATAGTAACAAATAAAATGGTAACCAACTACAACAACAACATTATACAAATCAAAAATGGGAAGTTAAATTGCCCGCGTTTTATCGCAGCAAATCCTGTCTCCCCAAGTGTCGTCATCACGCCGTTGAGAACAAGAAATGGCGGAGTCGATGTGAATGACTGACCGTACCCTAAACTGGGGACCTCCTTTTTAGCTCAAGCTTAATTCAAGCTATTAAATCTTAGAAGAATCATTTAAGCTTAGATAATGCAATATCAGCTGCCATTTGTTCGCAACTATGGATCATAAAAGATTATATTCTCTTAAGGTTCTCACGGTGAAGCCAGTTAAACTTTAAAAGTTTAACTTGTATTTTATAAACTAGTGTGATGTCTTATTTCATTTAGTGCAGTTTCCTACTAAAATGCATAAATTATTATTATTATTATTATTATTATTATTATTATTATTATTATTATTATTATTATTATTATTATTATTATTTCCCCTGAGAGAGGGGGTAAGAATACTTCCTCCGTGTTCCCCTGCGTGTCTTAAAAGTCGAATAAATGGGGCGGAGCGAGGGGACTGGGAATTCCCTCCTCTGTATATACTTCCAACAAAAAGTCAAAGTATTTTCTCTGACTCAGCCACCCCCCTTATAAGGGGGAATACGGATTTGGTATATGGATGGATGGATTGCTCAGAAAATGGCATTTATTCAAAGCTCATTGTGCAATTGCCACAGCACTGTTGGAAATTAAACTCTCTCTCTCTCTCTCTCTCTCTCTCTCTCTCTCTCTCTCTCTCTCTCTCTCTCTCTCTCTCTCTCTCTCTCTCTCTCTCTCTCTCTCTCTCTCTCTCTTAGAGATAGACATTTCATAATGTACTGAGACTAAAAAAATAATAAACCGTAGTATAAATCTTAAAGTTTCACTAATTATATGTTTCAAAATAAAAATAATAAAAGCGAATCGAAACAGACATTATTATTATTATTATTATTATTATTATTATTATTATTATTATTATTATTATTATTATTCATGAAGCTTGTCCGATAAAATCTCAAAAGTTGTAACTATATTAATGATGTATTTTTAGTACTGAAAAAACCATCCCTTGACTTTCGGACACTACTGCCTACATCAACTGTGGGAGACGGGGTACGATTGCAACTCCCCAATTTCCTCCCCAATTGATGGAGGCAGTAGTCTCCGAAAGTCTGGAGATTTTTATAATACCCCCCCCCCAAAAAAAAAAAAAATGCATGTGTACACAGCTTTCTTTGGAGCCAAGGCAGCTTAGTGATCAAGTGCGCGAGTCGGAAAGGGACTAAACGCGGGGTCGAGCCACGGAGGGACTTTAGGAAGAGCAACAAGTCTTAATCCTCAGACTCCAGTTTGTCTGTATCCACTTCCAAACTAATACCTGTACTAACTGTGACACTTAAACGGTGCAGATTTATACCACTTCGGGTGTTCATGGCCACCTTTCATTTGTTGTCCACACTATTGAAGTGGGTTATATTAATTATTATTATTATTATTATTATTATTATTATTATTATTATTATTATTATTATTATTATTATTATTATTATGATGATGATGATGATGATGATGATGAAGATGATGAAAAGAGGATATGAAAATAAAATAGATGTTGCGTACTTAAGAACGTTGCAAAGGATGGATAAAATCAAGAACGAGACAAAGACGTGAGAGGAAGATAATAATGTAAAAAAAAAAAGAACATTAAATATGGAGGTAGGCGCAGAACAAAATAGAAGACCAAAAAAGAAAAAAAAAATGGTTGGAATGGATAAAGCAGTATAGAAAATATTGGCAAAGGCTGAAGTATTCAGCAAAAAATACGTGCAGGACACTAGTCACGTTATGCGATTCTACAAGCCAGTAGGAATAGCTGCTTATAATAGATAAATAAAGGTATGAAAAAATCTTAAACAACGATCTTTATGCTGTTTTTTGTGACAAGGCATCCCTCTATCCCCAAGGAGCTGAGAGGAGTGGTTGAGGTGTGTATGTGGATCGTGGTGAATGCGTGTTTCTTGGCTCGGCTACCCCCATTACAAGGGGGATTGAGGTTTGTGTCTATGTGTATGTATGTATTAATCCCAAGGGACCGAGGTAAAACAGTCTCAGTCTGTCTGTGATTACTCCCAAATGGGAACATAAAACAAAAACAATATCACAATTAATCCGCATTCGGATGGGGTGGACATGGAGAGGTTGAATCTGGGGAATTACTACTGGATGCCTTTCCTAACGTCTTGCAGTGGTCTCGAACACGGGATTATCACTTCCCAAGTCAAGTGCTCTAACCATGATTATAGGACATGTATTCTGATTGAAAATTGCATAGGTTAAAGACATTAAATTATTTTTCTAAGCTATACTAACTCGATTATGACGATAACTTTAAATTTTCCTATCATTAAATGCGTACTCTTTCTTTAATGGAGAGAGAGAGAGAGAGAGAGAGAGAGAGAGAGAGAGAGAGAGAGAGAGAGAGAGAGAGAGAGAGAGAGAGAGAGAGAGAGAGAGAGAGAGGTTATTCCATGCGTTTTGATTTCATAATAACTTCTGATATTTGTTGGTATTTCTACCTGCTATCATTTCTAAGTGTTGTCGGCTCGCACATCAACTGATTAAAAAATGTTTAATGCTGCCGTTTCAGTGCTTATAAGTTTCTATTAAAGACATTTTTCCCCGGAGTACACCTAATATCATGGTCTCTTGTCACAACCTCTGTGCTCCGAGACATGAATTCACGGTAGTTATGAAATAGCTAATTTCTAGCGTAATACGCGATAACTTTTCATTACATTACAATACTTAATATAAGGATGACAACTCAGCATCTAAAAGGGTCGTTTAACTGACTAAAATTGGAACGCATTACTTATCAAAAATAAATAAATAAAAGTAAATCCAAGAGGCAATACCGTCTACCTGAAGGATCCAGAGCCATCCCTCAGGGCTTAATTCCATTGCCCTAGGTTAGGTAGAAGTCAGAAAGTAGTGAAATCTGCGTAAAGGTTTTGATAAAACGTCAAGATCCACTGTCTGTCCATATTAAAAAAAACATTTAATATTCTGACCATATTAAGAAAGTAGATATTGTTTTTTTTATCTCCAGTGATGGTGAGAATTAACTGTTGGTATGCTAATAAACCGGTTTCACGTCACGGATTCCCTTTTCTATCAAGGGCAAGGACGGTTGCCTTCTTGCGAAGGACTTGTTTTGGCAGGTGTAATCGTTACCCTGAGTGCATGCCCTTGTTAACCTCAGACCGTGGCGGGGCAAGAAATCTCCACCTGCTACCTAAGAATCGCGGACGCTACCGCTTTGTCACGGTGACTACTATTATTATGCTAATAACCACCATTAAGATAGCTTGAGTTCGCAACACCCTGAATGAGCGCAGATTAAATGCACAAAAGAAAAAAAAAGTGGAATTTAGAAGAAATTTATGAATTCACAGATCCCATTGCTTACAACTGCAAGTATAAACAAATAAATAAATTAAGATATAAACTGTTATTCAGCATTGTAAATATTACAACAAAACTAAGCATCATTTATTAGTCAAATATTACCTTGTAACTGGAAATTAAAATCATATTATTTTTATAGCAGCATAGTACGATCTTTGAAATAAAGATTTACCTTTCGTAAAAACGGCTCTTCATATATTTTCTCGATGCCGTCATAAGTACGCAAATGGTGTTCTTAAACGCCTCCCCCCCCCCTTTCAGTGGTGTAGTCCACGTGTTTTAAGCTACACCACCAGAAAAATAATACAGAGCAACATGTGAACTTTGAGGTGACTGAGATGATTTTTTGATTTCCAAAGTTGAGAAATACCCTTTGCTACTCCTGTGGGAGCGCTCCAAGAGATTCTAATCTCTAATTGTCATTGGATTAAGCCTAGCCAAGATTTTATGGGCTAAAAACTTAAACCCAGTTTTATCAGTTGCCAGTGGTCCTTAATTAGAATTACAGGTACACCAGGTCAGTATTTTGGCAGAGATGTCAGAAAGTTTCAGGATGTTGTGAATTTGGGAAATACGATATATTAAATGCTAAAATTGTTATATATTTTTTTCTTTTTATAGACCAAGAAGTCGTTCTGCAGCTGGATTAAGCCTAGCTAATAGATGAAAACTGACTTTAGACGAAATATTTATTAATATTCCATTAGTTTTAAGACAATGGCCATCAGCCTTTATAATTTAGGAGGTAGGACAAATGCCCTTCACCAAGTATGAAATAATAAAACTGTTTACACTGAACTGTTTTCATTCATTATTACCCATTGGGACAAAAGTGTCTCTAGGACTATTTACCGTTAACCAAGTATGTAATAATAAAACTGCTTACACTGAACTTTTTTCATTTATTATTTCTTAACTATTTGATAAACTTGACTTTAATATGATCAAGGAGAAACTGTTCGCTTTGCATTAACAGTAAGGGACTATTGTCTTGGGGGTACAATTGTCCTATGGGTCAAGTGGCCGTACCTCGTATTTCAGTCGTTTAATTTTCAAAAGGACATTAAACTAAAAGCCTCCAAAGGACAGAAATGGTGATATTGGTGAGCAAATTCAAATTTAATTACCGTTAGCTGAGGGTATTTTTACTCTTTATTTAAGTATAACAGATGTTAGTTTTTTTTTTGGGGGGGGGTTAGCTTAATGCTAAAATACGCACGTAGGGAAGCAACTAATACGAGTTCGATCCCACTGAGGGGTTATAGGAAGGGCATCAAACCTTAATCCCCCAGCTCCAACTTGTCTGTCTACCCTATTGATATGAGGGGTAACTGACACATAAAAGAATGCATTCATAAAAGACGTTAATTTACTATTTAAAAAAAAAAAAAAAAAAAAAAAAAAAAAATATATATATATATATATATATATATATATATATATATATATATATATATATATATATATATATATGTATATATATATAATACTAATAATAATATTCAGTTGCAGATATAGTGAAAGAGATTCTGAGGAACTGCTCTGATGATGAGCGTCATTATCATTAAAATTAGAAGAGGAAAAGCTCGAAATTATATGGTGAGAAACTAGGGAAGTGAAAGACCAAAACACAGAGTTGGGAAAAAATAGAACTAAAGATCAAGGAACAGGAAAAAGAGAGAAAAAAGAAATCAAAATATGCATGAGTGAGAACTGGAAAAATAAGGTAAGGTAATATAAGCTTTAAAAAAAAAAAAAATATATATATATATATATTTAATTTTATTTCAAAAATCAATATTCATAATGTATTAAGTATTCTTGTTAAAATACCGTCAGCAAAAGCACGAGAAACAAGGGCGAAAACACACACACCTTTTTTCACTTTAAGTTTCAAATATAGAAGTTTCGAAAAATTCATTACGAGAGAGTTCACAAGCATACCAAGAGAGATATGTACATTTTAGAATAAGACTGCACCATTGAATTCTAAAAAGGCAGTACAGTATACTCAAAATAAAAAATATGATACTTCTGTAAACGGTTAGGAAAATTTTCTCGAAATTATACTGATTAAATTGTCATTTACATGTTTGCCAGGTCTTCAGCAAAATAGAAATGTTTTTTTTTACTTTAAATCAATCAAAGATGCGATATACATATCATCAACCATGATATAGATATGTGCATATGTAAAGTATTGCACTTTTACTGTACAATTACCTGTCTCTTAGTTTTTGCCAGAAACTTTTATGAATAAGAAGTAATTTCTCTTTTACCTCATAATGCACTTCATCTAAGAGTTCAACACCATTCAAGCCTTTGTCCGGTAACATGAGTGGTACAACAGTAATAATAAAATGAAATTTTATGCAGAGTCTCCTGCAATGTAACAGATTCACAGAGTACACCACTAGATGTGAGAACTTAATGGGCAACATTGGGACAGAAAAAACTCAATACCCATTTTGGGCAAACAAGACTGCTCAGAAGTGTTTGGAGGGATTACTCTTTACCAATATTTGATCTACTCACCAATTACCCGGCAGGTGATCCAAGCAAGGTAGTAGGGGGGTAATTGTGGTAGTCTTTATCCTAATTGAGCTAAGAGGAGTGCTCAAAGTGTACAGCATTAGTATCAGGTGAATGTGTGTTTTGACTCGGACATCCCTTTCCAAGGGGTTGTGGTTACTGTATATGCACTCACAAGTATTTTTAGTATTGAAAAAACCATCCCTTGACTGGAAACTGTAAACAAATCTGAATAATCATAAATTATTGCTACACACTGCCCATTTAAAGCTCACTACAAAGATAAATACATTATATCATTCAATTATACACTGATTGATTATCATTCTATGAATACAAAAATGCATGTAGTTAATTTCTTATAAGTACAATGAAAATACATATTGATTCATATATCCGTATGAACAGATAATCATTTATTCTTAATGACATAAAAAGATATAATTTCTACAGCTAAGTATATTATACCTATTGTCAAAATAAAATGTGAATACTTCATTATGTATAGCTTTTGGTTATACATGTTGACTATTTAGATGAACATGGAATATGAATGAGAATTTGTACAAAAATAATGTTTGCACCAAGAACTAGACGAATGAACTGTAATGGTTATATCTCCATCATTGTACTATTTTCCTTAGTATATTCTGAGGGCATTTCTACAACTTTTCCAATTATTTTCCTAAGAAACCCATTTCCTGTGCATTGTACTTTACCATATGCATTTCCATTACTTTTTACTTTCCAAAAAACCCAATACAGTCTTTTTTCTGCATTGTGTTTTATCACATACATTACAAAAACTTTTTAATAATATTCCTAAAAAACAAATACCTGTACTGTATTTCTGGTGCATAGTACTTTATCATGTTTATATCCACAACTATTTTAATGATTTTCCTATAAACTCCAATACTGCATATTTTGAGCATTGTACTCTATCACGTGCATTTTGCATATTTTTAATTATTTTCCTAAGAAACCAAGTACTGCATCTCCTGTGCACAGTACCTTATCAAGTGAATTTCTTCATTTTATTTTCCTAAGACAACCAATACAGTACTGCATTTCCTATGCATTTTACCGTATCTTGCGAATTTCTACAACTTTTTAATGTTTTACTAAGAAACCCAATACTGCATTTTCTGTGAAATGTACTTTATCACATACATTTATAAAAAAAAAAAAATAAAAACATTCCAAGAATAATTTGTTTATTCTTTGCTACAGAATAGCACAGGTAGTTTTGGAAGCTTTATCCTAACTATAAAAATAAAGTCATTTTCCAGAGGAGCTAATATACATTAATAACACAAATCACACAGGCATACATGTAGACACTCTAGTATTTTGCATATACATAACATTAATGAATATAAAATATCACAATAATGGATGAGATACATATTCCTTTTAAAATATCATAATACATAAAAAATTACAATTGAGAGAGCATTTACTTATTTTTACTCGTTCTCACCAGAACACACAAGTAGATGAAACATATGCAGATAAGAAATTATGTAATACTGTAATTTAGAAGAAAAATAAAATATAGACCAAGCAAGTTGCCTGTTAATAATACACTAAAGACTACAGAAAAGTATTCTTTTCCATTTACTATATATTGGTAAATTAAGGTCATAAAAACGCTCTATTTTTACTTCGTTTTAGGTAAATATTCCTTAGCACCATCAGTGAGCTTGGAATATAATTTTTTCCAATTTACAGGGAGCTGCTGAATGCCTTCATAAAATTTCTGGGCAGTCTCTTCGCATGAGTAAGGCGTTGGACACTGGGCATGTACACGCTGGTATCTGTTACAAACATGAGGAATTGTACAATCGGCAGCATTTTCGTGATTCATGAAAGATATTTTACACTTGGACAAAAGTTTATGTTCATCTTCCTGAGTTACTTCTAGCATGAACTCCAGCACATGATCAAATATATTTTCACCTCTGAATTTGTATCGCGAGCAGTGAATGAGAGCTTTGTGTCCCTCGGATGAGACTTGCCAAGGACCCCCCGTTCGTTCTCGATAATATCGAGGCAAAACTGCCGAATAGTCTTTGTTGGTAAGTAGCAAACGGGATGTTGTATGGGTAGGTGTGGTCATGATTTCAACCAAGAAACAATACTTGAACAGATTCACCAACATGTCACAACTTACGGCAAACTGAACATTGCCGTACCAATTAGGATCATCATCTTTTTCATTATCCAATTTTGCACTGAACCAAAGAATTCTAAGATTAGAACAAGGATGATCAGGAGGCAACACGCTGGCTGCAATGCTACTGAAAGTGATTATGTTCTTTGGCTCAATTCTGTTTTTAGCGATGACTTGAAGGGCATCGTCCAAGTGGAGAGTACGGACAATATTCGTAAAAGGTCTGTAAGAACTGGGACCTTCATCTATGTGTCGTCCACTTCCAGGTCGCCATAAAATCTTCCTCCACTTGCCATTGCTCCCCTTTAATTTACGAAGAAGCTGATCATCCCAAGAGTTTGCAGATAGCTGTAACATATATATGAAGCTAATTGCTGGCTTTGGAAAGAAAACTAAAATAAATCTTCTATATAAGGTGGGTATATCTTTTTGTTATTAAAGAATCACAGATAAAGGAGGAAAGTTTAGCAAGGAATAACAATGCTCCTTACTTAAAAAATTATACAAGAAACTTGAATTCAACAATAATTTGAACAATAATGCACCAATAAGCGTGGTTCCACAGATGCTAGAAAAATTTGAAATGCTAAAACATACTGTATGAAGCTCTGATCAGACTCAAACTAAGAGAAGAATTGCTTTTTTACCTGAACTGGATGAGGAATTGTGATCATAGGATTTGTAACCCTAGCACTTGTGTCTGAAAGATAAAGACAGAACATTAATTTTAAGTTTTTATAACTTCTAGAATCTAGAATAGATGTTGGTTTATTGAAAGCAACCCAAAATTCAACAGCTATCACAGAAACTGAGTAGTGAGTTGATAGGAATGCATTTACTTATAATCCTAGCGTATGTCACTATTAGTAGACAGAGTATGGCTTGGGAATTAAGTTGGATGCCCTTGGAAGAGCCCCATGGTGGTCTCGATCGAGGATTTGTCAACCCAAATGAACGGATTTACTGAGCTTCAGAAAATTTTAAGACAAACAGGGAGACTTCTACCTCAAATCATGAACTTATGGGATAAATGTACATAAAAACACGGACATTCAGCCGTTTTGAACATAAATCAAAGACCTGTTATTTACGCTATCTACAAATAATATCGATATGAAAAACACTGTAAAATTATCCAATTTATATATACCTGTACTTAAAAAGCCAAAAGCACCTTCATAAAAAAAAACCCACCAACATTATACTTATTCTACAAAAATTAGTGTTTTTGTAAAATATATTTAGATTCATTAAAAAAAGAAAAGAAATATAAAGGTACGGAAAGCAGAAATTACGCAATGGAAATATAATATAAAAATAACGATTAACTTAATAAAAATTAGTACTTTTATTTCAGTAACACTTCTCTTACTAGAATGAAATAGTAAAGATACACATTTCGATTAAAATTCTTTCATTCAGAATTTACTCTTCCCACAACGAGCAGTTATAAGGGCACAATGATTAAATGTTTGTAAAATATAAAATACCAATAATGAAAGCAAAAACACTAACCCGATTTCTCAGTGACCGTTTTAAGACCAACAGAAGAGTGGCTTTGACCTTCGGAGCCGCCCAGCGTCAAGGTCACGACCTCAGGTTCTTCTCTGACCTTTAGTTTTGACCCCCAATAGCCTCTGAGTTCCTTATTTGCTATTGTTTGTGGTTGGTGATGGTTTTCAACGCCTGGCGCCATATTTCTAAGAACTTGTTGCCTGCAAATAAAAAAACAGGTAAATAATATTTTCTAAAATTAATCTTGTAGATTGTCACATGAAATTTTGCTAAAGTATTTTGTAACCCCAATTTTAAAGGAATATTGATGAGAAATTTGAAATGTGTAACAATTTGGATAAATGTTTACTTTTACACCCTAAAAAAAAAAAAAAAGTCATGAAATATATTATATGAGGTTAGGTTCGGTATGGTTATCTTAGCTGACCTCCAGCTACGAACGAGATGCTTATTGAATTTGTTTGTTTAAGCAGTTTTACATATTTTTTAGTGTTCTGTATTTTCATTTCACTCATTGGGGTGTGAAAGTAAAAATTTTCCAATAATAATAATAATGAGAGTAATAATAACAATAATAATAATAATACATTTCTATTATAGGGCTTCCTAGAATATTATAAGAACCGCTAGGAAATTACAAAATTGTTATTATCTGCGTACATACTGTACGTATACAACTGCTGCAGTCCCTCTTGTATATGGTTGGCAGAGTCAAAGCACATATTTACCAGAAGCCACATTCATTACAATCATGCATCTCAAAGGTAGTTTATATAGTTTTCAGAAATAATATTGTCTCAAGCCTGCGTATCATTAATTATTATTATTATTACTATTAATATATATATATATATATATATATATATATATATATATATATATATATATATATATATATATATATATATATATAAGAAATGTTCTTTCAAGGACAGTCGAATTTTACGAAAATTATAACATTCATTACCATCTTGAACACAAATAATAATAATGATAATAATAATAATTTTTATTATCATTATTAATATTCATTATTCTTTGCGTGGTCAACGTGGTTCCTTTGTTTATTAAAAAGTACACATGTTTAACACCTGTTTAATACTGCTGCGCATTTTTTCCATTCAACACATGTGCCTGCCCGTTTCTTGGTTGAACTTCGAAGTTTATATATTACAATCGCTTAATAAAGTTTATTTCTGGACCAAACTTATCTACGTGTAAACTGGCCGTAATCCCCCTTGCAAAGGTCTGACCGAGTCAAAGCATACACTTTTACTAGATGCAAAGTCACCTTAACCACTCCTCTTTCCTCCTTAGCTTCAAATTGTCGCCACAATTTCCCCACACTACACTGCCTGAGTAACCCACAGAGTAAGTGGGAAAGGATTTTCTGACGTGAGGACCGACAGCCGTAGCTGGTTTACCCCACCGTTACATCTCATGGCAACCCTTCCCACCAATTCTTTCCAGATTACAGCACTGAGCAGGTACGGGAAATCCGTTTGGCGTGTACTACGATTAAAAACGATGGTAGTGTGGCTTGATTACAATTTTCACTTGCTGAAGGCATTTACCTAGGAAGAACAGATTGCTTTTATTATTGCAGATTTTTGCACCAGGAATTAATATTGACTGCCTACTGCAGGAATTCCCAACACTTTTAGACTCACTGCACCTCCGTAAAGGCGATTGGAATCTTGGGGTACCTATGATAGCAATTTTATTTTATTTTTCAATTGAAGGTTGATAAATGGAGTGACCAAACAATTAACTGTGTTGGAATTATTTGTTGGAATATTAATATAAATGCCTAATAAACTACATACAAAGTACTTTATCGATTGCAAAATCTTTGGCACCCCGCTTGGGAATCACTGGTTTCCTGGACTGTTGGACTCAGCTGGGCTCAAAGTTAATTACTAACTGACTGGTCTACGCAACTGGACTACTGACTTGGTCCAACGTGATCTTCTAAGATGGCACGAGCTAGCAATTAGGCATTGTAGATTGTTTTATATCAATCAGAAGATTCAAGAAAGGGGAGGAGATTGCATACACGTACATACATACGTATGTACTCATGCCCGAGTCTGGCCCTAGCAGCATGGTGGCCATAGTGTATCTTTGTTGTCTGAGGAGCCGAGAACCTAATATAAATAATATGGTATTTAACAGTGCCCATAACACAAACACAGAGGAGTAAGAGTAGTTGATAATTGGAATTCGCTAAGCGAGGAGGTAGTTAATGCTATCTCAGTCCATAGTTTTAAGGACAGGTATGATAAGTATCACTAAGTATAAAATGGAACCGATCAGGAGACGGGAAGATACGAGCTTTGGGCTCTTTCCCGTAAACACAATTAGGTAATCACGCAAAAAGCTTGGATATCATCTAGTTCGCTATATATATATATATATATATATATATATATATATATATATATATATATATATATATATATATATATATATATATATTAGCCAGTACAGGCTTGTAATAAATGAGATAAAGAAATAACTATAAGACTGATATATATATATATATATATATATATATATATATATATATATATATATATATATATATATATATATATATATATATATATATATATATATATATATATATATATATGTGTGTGTGTGTGTGTGTTGACCTGTGCTCACGGTAAAGATCCCAAGTTCGTAACTATGTTTACCCGTGTGCGTCGTAGTTAGTTTACTTTTACATTCACAATTCGGGGAAAATCTCGAGAATTTTATGGATTAGGTTATGTTTGGTGACGTCTACTACTACCGACAATAATAGTTATAACATTGGTGGTAATAATAATAAAAATAATAATAATGAGGAACTACACGTATACACCTGCCATTCTTTTCAAAAATCCAGGACCATGTGTTCTTACGGAGGCCGAAGGACACGTTGTCCGATACTATTCGACAAATTACTGTTATTTGTAGTCAATGACAACAATTGAACTTACCGTCAAAGCTTACAAAAATAACCACTCGTACTTTTGATATAATTTCCGAAGCACAGCACTCGTGATAAATATTTAAAAATGAATATTATTTAGAGCGAAGTTCTTGCTCTACGAATTCCGCGGTGTAACTGCAAACTGAGCCAGAGACTGTGAGACAGTGAGACTCTGTGAGTCTGAGAGGCGCATAACAAGATCGCGATGGTGTCCCCCTTCCGTTCCTGGGGAATTGATGGGGGATCCCCACTCTCGTGGTTCCCCACCATCCATCCCATGAATAATGGTGATGTTGCCAATGAAACAATATTTTTTTTTTAAGATATTTTTTTTTATCTATGTATAGTTGATGTAATGTAATTTCTACTGCACAAATTATTTTTATATGTGGAAATGTTGACCGAAGTTAAAGAAATACTAAATTAAAGTAACTATTATGAAAATGTATAGTTATCTCTGTTCAGAGAAAATATCACGCATTGATAACATTCAAAGATTGTGGAACCTTCTCATGACAAACTAAAAAAAAATTATTTCCCGGGAAAACCCCTTTTTAGTTTTCACATGATATATATATATATATATATATATATATATATATATATATATATATATATATATATATATATATATATATATATATATATATATATATATATATAATAGCATGCGGTCTACCAGACCATTTACACTTCAGCTTGCGGACTACCTGCACTTTTAAGCGTCAGCGTGCGGTCTACCTCCACTAACAGAACCTCATATTGCAGGATATAATCTAACCTAACCTAACTCGACCCCCTAACATTAGGTTAAGTTAGGTAATAAATTCCTATTCATACGTCTGTCAAGAATACTCGAGTCAAAAAGGTAAGCACAGGTAATAAATACATACCATGAAAGGTAAACAGCACGCTAAAAGCCATTTCACAGCCTAGACTACGGATAGTGCGGTAGACCGCACGCTAAAGTAGCACCTATATAAGATTATTTTGACTACGAAGATATACAACGGAGTATTTTAGTGCCTACTTATATGATCATTTACCCCTATTCGAAGGTAACTCTGAAAATGGGTAGATAAATATACCCGTAAGCGCTATGGTACTCCGTTGTATCAAGTTTTCTCCCTTTGTTGTCACAATAATAATGTTTACAAGCTCAGGAAGGGAGATTATTTGATAATATTTTCAATATTCACGTGCGTCCCACAAAATAGATTCATTTTATATGTATATATACACGTAAAAAAAAAAAAACCGGCGAGCGCGCGCGCACACACAAGATAGAAGAACTGAGAGCCATAGTATGTAGTGAGAGACCGGATATAATATGCATTAGTGAAAGTTGGATTAAATTAGAAAGCAAACACCTTAAAGCTGAGTACATAATTACAGGATATAAACTTTATAATGCTGATCGTAGTGCAGATAAAAGAGGGGGAGGGGTAATTATGTATATTAAAGATAGCCTCAGAAGCTGCATTAAGTCTGGAATTAAGACAAATCTAAATTCAGAAACCTTATGGGTTGAAATTAAAAATAATATAGAAAGTCTAGTTGTAGGAGTAGTCTACAGACCACCTGATCTAGATAATATAGAGTCGCAAGTTATATACGATGAAATTTCTAAAGTGACCAGGTCAAATAGAGTTTGCATTGTAGGCGATTTTAATTTTAGACATATTAACTGGGAAACCATAACAGGTGATAGTAGCTCTAAGGAGTTTTTGAAAGTAGTAGAAGACAATTTCCTTTCTCAGCATGTACATGAAGCAACACGGGGAGTGAATACACTAGATTTAGTTCTTAGTAATAGAGAGAATATGGTTACAAATTTAGAAGTTGGTGAAAAATTGGGCAACAGTGACCATGATTCCATTAGATTTAACATAATTTTCAAGGAAACTATAAAGGAAAATAAGAATATTGTTCCAAACTTTAGAGCAGGAGATTTTGAGGGCTTAAAAACTAAATTATCTAATGAGGTATGGGAAGGGATTTCTGGGGTACAGATGTGGGTAGTTAATCCAGCAGGTCAGGTCGCAGGTAGCGGATTACCCCGAAATTTGGGTACCACATGCCAAGGATTATCACAAGATAAGATCAATACATTAAATTCTCTCACAGGAAAGAACAGCAGCCCGTCAGTTAATATAAATTTGGATGAGGAATATAACAATTTTGACATGACTCTTAAGAATAGTCAGAGAGACTATATTCCCATGAAACATTGCAGATCAAGAAAAAATGACCCTAAATGGATGAACAATAGAATAAAGAATCTTATAGGTATTAAAAGAGGAATATACAGGAAACTAAAAAGAGGTGAAGAGCAGGTGAGGCAGCAATATATACAGTTAAACAGGGAAGTTAAAAAGATAGTTAGAGAGTCGAAAAGAAAATACGAAGTTCGAATAGCAGGAGAAGCAAAAGAAAATCCTAAAGGGTTTTATCAACATTATCAAACAAAATTTAAGGAAAAAGTCGGACCAATTGAAGTTGCCAATGGCCATATCACAGATGACGATAAAGTGATGTGTACATGTTTAAATGATTATTTCTTATCTGTATTTACAAATGAAAACTTGGAAAATATTCCGGAAGTAGAATCCATTTACAGAGACAGTCCCGATAATATACTTAGTTCAATAAATATTACGAGAGAGGAGGTAATAAAAGAAATAGATAAATTAAAGGCTCATAAATCTCCGGGACCTGATGGAATATATGCTAGAATATTAAAGGAATGCAAGGAAGAGCTTAGTTGTCCTCTAACTGCATTATTTAATAATTCAATAAAATTAGGATCGGTACCCATGGAGTGGAAATTGGCAGATGTGGTACCAATATTTAAAAAAGGAGAACGTGTTAAAAAGAATAATTATAGGCCGGTAAGTTTAACGTCAACAGTGGGTAAGATTCTAGAATCCATAATTGCAAATAAAATAAGGGCACATCTAGAATTACACAGACTGATAAAACTTTCACAACACGGGTTTCTTAAGGGTTTTTCGTGCCTTACAAACTTACTGTCTTTTTATTCAGAAGTTTACGAGGCAGTAGATTGTGGCAAAGAATATGATACAATATATCTAGATTTTAGCAAAGCTTTTGATAGAGTTCCTCACAGGAGATTAGTTAAAAAGCTGGAAGCTCATGGTATAGGAGGAGCTGTGCTCAGATGGATCAAACAATGGTTAAAAGACAGAAAACAGAGGGTTTGCATAAATGGAGAGAAATCAGAGTGGGGCTCGGTTACAAGCGGGGTACCACAAGGCTCGGTACTGGGTCCTCTGTTGTTCATCGTATATCTAAATGATCTGGATTCGGATATCAGTAGTAACCTAAGTAAATTCGCAGACGACACTAAAATAGGTAGAACTATAAATGGAAAAGAAGACATTCATGCTTTACAGGAAGATCTAAATAGATTATCTGAATGGTCGGACAAATGGCAAATGGAATTTAATGTTGAAAAATGTAAAGTAGTTAAAATGGGTACTATAAAAGACAATACTAGTTATAAGCTAAATAACCATGAAATCATGAGTTCTCAGTGTGAAAGGGATTTGGGAGTTCTTGTGAGTAGTAGTCTTAAGCCAAGAGAGCAATGCACAGCAGTCAGAAATAAAGCAAACAGAATTTTAGGATTTATCTCAAGAAGCGTCAGCAATAGGACGGAAAAAGTTATTTTGCAGCTCTATCTTGCATTAGTTAGGCCCCATTTAGATTATGCTGTGCAATTCTGGTCACCCTATTATAGAATGGAAATTGAATCCTTGGAGAGAGTGCAACGAAGAATGACCAAGATGATACACAATATCAGAAATCTACCATATGAGGACAGATTAAAAAAACTTAATCTACATTCTCTAGAGAGGCGAAGAGTTAGGGGGGATATGATTGAAGTGTATAAATGGTTTAAAGGGATTAACAAGGGAGATATTAATAAAGTTTTAAAAATTCATGATCAAACCAGAACTCGTAATAATGGATTTAAGCTTGATAAATTTAGGTTCAGAAGGGAAATTGGTAAAAATTGGTTTGGTAATAGAGTAGCTGATGCATGGAACAAGCTTCCTAGTATGATAGTAAATGCCAATACCTTAGACACCTTCAAATGTAGATTAGATAGACATATGACAGAGGTAGGGTGGGTATGAATAGGTTAGTGCTTATTAGAAAAATCATAAAAAGAAAAACAGAATAAATAAGTAGAGTAGAATAGAATAGGTTAGACATGCTGAAAATACAATTAAAAAATGGAGCTGCCTCGTGTGTGCCAGTAGGCATGTTGCAGTGTCCTCTATTCTTATGTTCTTATGTTCTTATATATATATATATATATATATATATATATATATATATATATATATATATATATATATATATATATATATATATATATATATATATATATGGGTGTGTGTGTAATATAGTGCTTACTCTTGCTGGAATAAGACTATTATACTAAAAAAACTTCGTTGCGGTTGACGGAAATTCGATATCAGATATAATAATCTCGGTTTACGTAAATACTATTGTTATATTTATAGTTTATAAATAAAGAAAACATACTTACTACATTCCTAGTCTCTTTGAAGTTCTTACCCACTGTCCTACTACTACTACCAGATATATAATAATAATAATAATAATAATAATAATAATGATAATAATAATAATAATAATAATAATAATTCTGCTGGGTGCTTGTAAACTAAATGCTACAGATTCAACACACGAGAGAGAGAGAGAGAGAGAGAGTTTCCCATACTTTGCTGACCATAGGTTGCTTAATAGGCCATACCGCTGAACTTCGCAGCGTCTCTTGGTTAATGTTTTCTATCGAAAGACCGTAACCTGGGTGGGTGGGTGGGTTTCGAACCAATACTCAATACCTGACACAGTAGTCTCCGTGGCAAAATGGTAGCGTCCGCGACTCTGAGGCGGCAGGTCGAGGGTTCGGGCCCCGTCAAGGACTGAGGTTAGTAAGGACATACACTCAGGGTAACGATTATATCTGCCAAAACAAGTCCTTAGCAAGAAGGCGACCGTTCTAGCCTGTAGTAGAAAAGGGAGTTCGTGGCGCAAAACCGAATCCATCCATCCATCACTCAATACCTGACACAATCATCAAAATGGCGTCATCGGAATAGGACAAGATATGACACCTTGCTGGCAGTAGTTTCTTTTTGCGCACTTATTACATTGCTCCGATGGGCATAACTTGTTTGTTATGAATGTGACACCACGACGGGCAAAAATAATAATAAAAAACAACAACAACAACTGCTCTTATTGAGCCTGGCTCGAAGAACACATAAAGAGAAACAGATGGAGAGTGTAGTGACTAGTCAGATGTAAAGAGATAATAAGAGATACGTAGCAAATATCCAAGAATACTCGGTGTTGATGTAGGCATAGAAAAAGAACCATAACTGAAGGAAGCCTTAGCATCGAACTGTCCTGGACAGTCCTATTCAAGTCCAAAAGACCTTCAGCTGTAGTATCGCAACGGGCTGCAGGTTTTCATTACCATGCTCACAGAGTCTTCTAGAGCCTCTACTTTTTCGACATGCAATCCTATTTATTCAGCGGATTTCCTTTCGGTATATATAATGTTCTTAATTATAGCTTTATATGACCGGGACACCTTGGAATACTTTTGGAAGTCTCTGAAAGTTTTCCCTCTCATCCGTAGGGACAGTTGCGTTATGAAGATTTGAGAAGAGAATATTCCACTTTCTTCATTTCCTATTGCATCTGCTTCCAAAATGCTCACTTCTTCTGCAACACTTTATATCATTCGATTTAGGTCTGCTAGATATACTCCCCCCCTTTAAATAAAACTCTACGGATTTCACAACCGAAGTTTGATTGAAAAAGTGTGTCAAGTTCTCCATTTGATAAGGTATGAAGTACACTTGAGCTAAGAGTGATTATATTTGAAATTATTTTTTTTTTACCTGTCTTTTAATGATACGCTTACCACTGTGTCGTGGAAACAGATCCACTACCTCTGAAAGCAGTAGTTGACTTGTTTTGTACAGAGTGTCTTTTCTAATTTTTCCAATTCCCTTTTGATGCCATGACGTGAATATTCGAAAATTGTATCCAGAGATGAAGTAAGGACTTCAGGAAAAATATTGGTATCTACACTCGAAAGGTCGCAAAGGTTAACTTTTTCCGATGAGGACATTCTGGTGTGAATGGGAGGGGAACTGCGGTATGAGGGGAACGGCAGGTTCACCTAAGAAGGTCCTTTTTAGGTCGGTCACAAGAGGATATGGTTGAAATCGGTAACACTGGGAGAGACGCTCTCAACGGTTTCTGAGATGTTATAAGAGAGAGAGAGAGAGAGAGAGAGAGAAACTCATTACACACACTCAAAAAAAAAAAACACACATACATACATACATATATATATATATATATATATATATATATATATATATATATATATATATATATATATATATATATATATATATATATATATATATATGAAACATCGGAGTTCCTTAGTGCGTACCAGTATTTTTATTTACTTATATTCAGAGGTATCTGATTTACTGAACACACCCACACACACACACACACACACACACACACACATATATATATATATATATATATATATATATATATATATATATATATATATATATATATATATATATATATATATATATATATATATATATATATGAAGCAAAAAAAAAAAAGGCCCAAAAATAAAACAAAAAGAAGCGAAGATGTACTATATATTACGACTGGACTCAGTCGTCTTCAGGTACCTGAAAAGGACTGGAGTCCAGTCGTAATATATAGTACATCTTCGCCTCTTTTTGTGTTTTATTTATGGGCCTTTTTTTTTGCTTCATATTGTGCTGTGATATAAAAATTTATTTTGCATATATATATATATATATATATATATATATATATATATATATATATATATATATATATATATATATATATATATATATATATATATATATATAATGGAAAAGAAGAATTAGCAATTGAACAACTGGATATATATATATATATATATATATATATATATATATATATATATATATATATATATATATATATATATATATATATATATATATATATATATATATATATATATATATATATATATATATATATATATATATATATATATATATATATATATATATATATATATATATATATATATATATATATATATATATATATAATTGGCAATATTTTAGCAAAAGCTTCAGCTTGAAGACAGTGAAAATATCAAGAGATTTGCAAGGGAGTAGAAGTACAAGGTCAAGACAAAGGGAACAGCAAAGCATTTGCTTGAAACTACAAAGACAATATAAATGAGTTGTGGCCAAATGTTTGTTAACACACACACACACACACACACACACACACACACACACACACACACACATATATATATATATATATATATATATATATATATATATATATATATATATATATATATATATATATATATATATATATATATATATATATATATATATTCGGTGAGTAAAAAAATTTAACCTAGCAGAAAACTAAGTTCCGTTAGCAAAATAAAGTAATAACACCAAAAAACTTAAGACTTTTAAACACTTACTCATTTGAGTATAGCAAGTAACTTCTTACCTCAGAATCAATAATGAAATGCAAGCACTATTTAAAACCCTTCTTTGCGCTATTTAAGCACTTGCTATTCAGTCCACAGTTAGCTTACTTATGATAACGGAATACTGATCTCCTAACATTCCACCTCTGTCACCCAAATGTTATCTGTTATCAGGATAACGTCATAAGCTTTGTAAGAGCTCAAACTGGTACGAGTTCACTTCTTGTCGTAGTTCATGGAACACTGATGACTGATTAACGTATGATCTATAATGATCGAGCTACGTTGACGACTACGTCACTATGGTAATACCACATTGACGTGTTTGGGAATTCGAGTGCTCTCACACACTATAATAGATTCATTCATATATGTATAGTTTGTGTGTGTGTGTGTGTGTGTGTGTGTGTGTGTGTGTGTGTGTGTGTGTGTGTGTGTGCGCTAGCATTATCACCAACATGACACAGACAAATATGAAAGAATAAGTAACCAAAAAGTAAATAAAATATGGCAACTGAATTTGATAGCAATAAATAACACTTAAAACTGGAAATGAAATATGGCAACTCCATTCTGATAGCCTAGCAAATATTCGTATCTATGAACATCTGATGCATTTGTTTTCTGTGTCTTTGTTTGCTGGTTCTCCAGCACGAAATAGACGAAAATTAAAGAAAGAAAAAACTCCACAAACGGAAATAAAAGCTGATTAGTCGAGACGATAGCCCACTAATTCTAGTTTATACGAACAAATACAATATGCGTTTAATATTTTTATATTTTTTCATTAATTACAGAGCAGCTACACTATCTTATTTTATACTTAACTGAACATATTTGCTTTCTGGATGAGTAATCTCGACGTAAATATTTAAAATATGCAGATAAAGGGCATATTTTATTAAGTTTTATCTACTGATAAGGTTTGCCATATGAGTCATGGTGCAAGAAGGTAAAAGAACTTTGGATGCATTTTCTTCTTCTTCTTCTTCTTCTTCTTCTTCTTCTTCTTCTTCTTCTTCTTCTTCTTCTTCTTCTTCTTCTTCTTATTATTATTATTATTATTATTATTATTATTATTATTATTCCTAAGGATTTAGTTTTTTTTTTAATTAATTCAGATAACTGTACAGGGGACATGTGCACATATCTCAGTGACAGAAGCGCACAGAGTGCGCTTCTGTCACTGAGATAATTGAAGCTCCTACAAAACTCACATGACTGAAATTCAAGAGGCTCTTATTGACTGCGCAAAATTTAAACTCCAAGTTAAGTTTTCATGGTTACCCTCCCATGTTGGGATAGTAGGTAATGAAAAGGCTGACAGGCTGGCAAAAATGGCAACTGAGAGTTCAGTGTCTGAATCTATAATCACACTGACTCCATTCAAAACAATGTTGTATAATGAGATTATGGAAGAGCAAGAACTTTCTACACTCACACAACATGTAAGCAGCTGTTCGATCCAACATTACGAAAACTTCAGAAGGCTGAGACACAAATACCAGCATGGGTAAAATGCTTACAGGTGACTGTGATGGAGTTGCTGCCCGCATAAGACTTGGTTATAGAAATATATGGGAGGTGAATTGCGAGAAAACTGGTAGAAAACATCCAGAACACTCAAAATGCCATTTATGTGAGTGTGAAGGGGGCAACAATTTAGTACACTACATTACAGAGTGCACAAAGCTTAAGGACTTCAGACCTCTTGGTCTAGGCTACTTTGAACTTTGTGTGCACTTTTGCAACCCAGAGAACTTATATCCTGTACTTAGTGTATACCCAACATCAAAAATGTAATTCTTTTACCCTATCTAAAGATATTTAAATTACCTTTTCTATCTGGGAAAAAAAAAGAAAGGAAAGAAAAAATGGGGGAAAGGTGGAGGGAATACCTTCTCTCTCTCTCTCTCTCTCTCTCTCTCTCTCTCTCTCTCTCTCTCTCTCTCTCTCTCTCTCTCTCTCTCTCTCTCTCTCTCTCTCTCATATGTCTTTATATACATAAGCCACTTTTCCCCTTATAAGGTGAGTGGCTGAGTAAAGGAATAATGCTCTGACTTTCTGGGAAGAGAAAGTACAGAGAGGGGGTCTCTCATTCCCTTCGCTCCGCCCCACTTAGTCTACTCTTACGACACGCAGGGGAACATGGAGGAAATATTCTTGCCCCCTCCCTCAGGAGCTGATATAATATTTATATGTGAGTGTGTACGTATATACATGTATATATATGTATATGTATGTCTATATGTAAAAATAATTACTACTTTTGATTCGTAACTCTATCTATATACAAAAGCTCTAGTAATAATAATAATAATAATAATGATAATAATAATAATAATAATGATAGTAATAATAATGATAATGATAATAATAATAATAATAATAATAATAATAATAATAATAATAATAATAGATAATGATAATAATAATTTATTCTATCTATCTATCTTGGCTCTTTCCCCCTTTAATTGGGGGGTAGCCGACATCAAAGAAAGAAAACAATAAGGGGATTACTTTGCTCTATGGGCAATGACGAGGGAGCTAGCGATCGTTCAGATGGCACTGCTGGAGTGCCACAGCCCATCCTCCCGGCTCTTCCACAACCTGTGTCGCTTCACAACTGCCAACTCCTGCTACTGCCCCTACCACAGTGCTACCTCTGTAAGATGCAGCCCCGTGGTAACAGCATATGCCCATTAGAGCTGTGTCACAATCGCTCACCACTCATTCCTATTCCTAGCACGCTCGCTTGCTTCCCTCACATCCATCCTCCTATCATTCAGGGCTCTCCTTACTCCATCCATCCATCCAAACCTAGGCCTCCCTCTAGCATTTCTCCCATCAACTCTTGCATTCATCACCTTTTTCAGCAGCCTTTCATCATCCATCCTTTCCATATGGCCAAACCATCTCAAAACATTCATATCTACTCTGGCTGCAATTTCTCTCCTCACACCCGTTCTTGCTCTCACCACTTCATTCCTAACCCTATCCAATCGAGATACACCAATCATACTCCTCAGGCATTTCATCTCAAACACATTTAGTTTTCGTCTCTCACTTACTTTCATACCCCATAACTCTGATCCATACATCACAGATGGCACAACCACTTTCTCATACAAAACTTTCTTAACATTCATTTCCAACCCTCTATTCTTCATCACTCCTTTCAATGCACCCAACACTTTACATCCTTCATTCACTCTGTGACACACATCTGCTTCCACTCCACCATTTGCAGCTATAACCGAGCCTAAATACTTAAACTGATTAACCTCCTCAAGTGTCTCTCCATTCAACATAACATTCAATCCAGCACCATCCTCATTTCTTGTACACCTCATAACCTTACTCTTTCCCACATTCACTTGCAACTTCCTTCTCTCACACACCCTTCCAAACTTCTGACACTAACTGACACAGCTTTTCCTCTGAACCTGCAACCACCACAGTATCAACTGCAAACAGCAACTGATTCAGCTCCCACTCGTTATCATGACCATCTACCATTCTCAAACCTCGACCACGCACTCGCTCATTCACCTCTCTTACGACTCCATCAGTATACAAATTGAACAGCCATGGTGACATCACACATCCCTGTCTCAGTCCCACACTCACTGGAAACAACTCACTCACTTCATTCCCTACCCTAACACAAGCTCTACTACCCTCATACAAACTCTTCACTGCATGCAACAATTTACCATTAATTCCATATAATCTCAAAACATTCCACATTGCCTCTCTATCAACTCTATCATACGCCTTCTCCAGATCCAAAAATGCAATATACACATCCTTACCTTTTGCTAAATATTTCTCACATAACTGCCTACCTATAAAAATCTGATCTATACAACCTCTACCTCTCCTAAAACCACTCTGCACTTCCGCGATCACATTTTCTGTCTTATCCCTAATCCTATTAACCAGTATCCTACCATATACTTTTCCTACCACACTCTACAAACTTATACCTCTAAACTTACTGCATTCATACATATCTCCCTTACCTTTGTATAGGGGCACTATACAAGCAATCACCCATTCCACTGGCACCATTGACAACATAAAGCATAATATTAAACACTCTCACTAACCATTCCAATGCAGTCACACCCCCTTCTTTCAACATCTCCGCTCTCACACCATCCATTCCAGGTGCTTTACCTGCTTTCGCATCATACAATGCCCTTTTCACCTCCTCTCTTGTAATCTCTCTCTCATTTTCACTTCCCATTACTGGCACTTGAACGCCCCCCACTGCCACTATAGCTGCCTCTCTATCTTCAACATTCAGCAAGCACTCAAAATATTCTGCCCATCTTTTCCTTGCATCGTTCCCTCTTAAGATCTGTCCATTTACATCTTTCAAAGTCTCTTCCATCCTCGATCCACCCTTCCTTACTCTCTTCACTTCTTTCCAAAACTTCTTTTTATTCTCCTCATATGACCTACTAAAATCCTGTCCCCACCTAACATTTGCCAACCTCTTCTCTTCCTCTACCTTCTGCTTGGTTTTCACATTTTTCTCCCTATATCTTTCATACTTCTCCCTTCTTTTACACTGCAGCCATTCCTCAAAAGCCCTCTTTTTCTCTTCCACCTTCATTTTCACCCCTTCATTCCACCACTCGCTGCTCCTCCTCATGCCACCTCCAACAAACCTCTTTCCACACACATCACTTGCATGTCCCACAAAACATTCTTTCATCAACCCCCATTCCTCCTCTAACTCCCCAACTTCTCTTTCTTTCACCCTGTCATATTCCACTCTCAACCTGTCCGGATATTCCTGTCTCTTCTCTGGCTTTTTCAACTCTTCCACCTTCACTATTTCCCTTCTACATCCCCCCACTCTATTTCCCCACTCTTTTGCTACTACCACTTTTGCTTCAACCAAAAAATGATCAGACATCCCAGCAGCCACACCCCTAAATGCATGCACATCTTTCACTCTACCAATCATGCTCTTTGCTACCAACACATAATCCATCAATGCTCTTTCTTTCACTCTTCCATTTGCCACTCTCATCCATGTATACTTATTTATTAACTTCTTCTTGAAAAACACTATTACCTATCACCAACTCTTGCTCCACACACATATCTAACAGTCTCTCGCCACTCTCATTCCCACCTGGTACCCCATACTTTCCTACAACACCTTCAACCTCTCCATCACCCACTCTGGCATTCAATCACCCAACACAACTACATAATTCCTTCTACTCAGACCATCCACACACCTAGTTAACTCATTCAAAAATTCATCCCGCTCTTCCTCACTTCTCTCACATCCTGACCCATACGCACTAACAAAAGCCCAACATTCCCTACCTATCCTAGCCCTAACCCACATCAGCCTAGATGACACTTCTTTCCATTCCACTACATGATTTACCATCCATTCACTCAGCAATAATGCCACACCTTCTCTCGCTCTCTCCCTTTCAACCCTGGATACCCTAGCCGTCACATCACCAAATGCCACTTCTTATTTTCCTTTCATCTTCGTCTCACACAATGCCAATACATCCATCCTCCTCTTACCAAACATATATCCGATCTCACATCTTTTGCTCTCTATCGTACTACAACCACGCACATTTAGACACCCCAAAACTAGAGTTTGGGGAGAAGTTATCCTCCCCTCTACTCCCCTAATAATAATAATAATAATAATAATAATAATAATAATAATAATAATAATAATAATAATAATAATAGGAATAATAATAATAATATATCATATATATACATACACCGTGAAAAGATACCACTAAAAGGTATCAATACACGGCTGATATCGAAAACTCGGAAACATTTAGGCATCAGTACATCAAAACTTAAAAAATTTGATTATAGCCAAACCAGTCCAAATTTTCATAGCTCTGTGTTTATGTAAATAGCTAAGTAGAAAAATTCTCTATATATTACCAGTTAAAATATTTCCAGACAAATAATTTTTGCTTGTAAATGTCATGATTTTAGAGATATTTTTGTTAGCCTTAATAATAAGGAGAAAAGAGAATGATTGTGCATTCAAAGAAAATATAATATTTTATGGGGGACTTACACACATCAACACATATTCTCTCTCTCTCTCTCTCTCTCTCTCTCTCTCTCTCTCTCTCTCTCTCTCTCTCTCTCTCTCTCTCTCTCTCTCTCTCTCTCTCTCTCTCTCTCTCTCCATATATATATATTATATATATATATATATATATATATATATATATATATATATATATATATATATATATATATATATATATATATATATATATATATATTTACTTGTATATGTGTATATTATAATATACTATTCATATTATATCTATATATCTATCTACGTATCTATCTATCTATTTATATATATATATATATATATATATATATATATATATATATATATATATATATATATATATATATATATATATATATATATATATATATATATATATAATATATATATATATATATATATATATATATATATATATATATATATATATATATATATATATATATATATATATATATATATATGTATGTATGTATGTATGCATGCATGTATGTGATTGCCTAATTGTGATTACCTAATTGTGTTTACGGGAAAGAGCCCAAAGCTCGTATCTTCCCGTCTCCTGATCGGTTCCATTTTATAGTTAGTGATACTTACCATACCTGTCCTTAAAACGATGGATTTAGTTAGCAGTAACTACCTTGTCGCTTAGCGAATTCCAATTATCAACTACTCTTACACTGAAAAAGTATTTCCTTACATCCTGAAAAGTAGTTTTCTTACGAAACTTCAAACTATGACCTCTAGTTCTAGAGCCTGCCATATCAAAATATCTATCCCTATCCACTCTATAATAACCATGAAGGAATTTAAAGACTGTCACCATACCCCCCCTTAATCTTCTAGCTTTGATGATGGTAAGTCTAATTCCCTCAGCCTTTCATCATAACTGAGATTACGTATTTCTGGCACCAGTTTCGTGGCATGTCTTTGAACTTTTTCAAGCTTAGCTATGTGTTTTTTCAAGAGCGGATTCCAAAAGGGGGCTGCATATTCGATTTTTTTCCTCACATAGGTTACATAAATATTTCTGAACATTTCCTTGTCCATGTGCCTGAAGGCTACCCTTACATTTGATAAGAATGCTTATGCTGTCCTTACTATGCCATGTATATGTATTTCTGGAGACAAATCTGCCAGTATGTTTACTCCTAGATCTCTCTCATTTTCTGTCTCTTGAAGTTGTACTCCAGCCTCCGAGTAGTCAAGCTTGGGCCTTCTTGCACTTGTACCCATTCTCATTACCTTACATTTTGAAGTATTGAATTTCATTAGCCACTTTTCTGACCACTCATGCAGACTATATAGATTTTCCTGAAATTCTCTACCATTGATCTCGTTTCTTACTTTCTTCACAATCTTTGCATCATCTGCAAACATATTCATGAATGAATTTACAGACTCTGGTAGGTCATTTACATATACAAGGAACAAAAGTGGCCCTAAAACTGAACCCTGTGGAACTCCACTACTAACTCTTCTCCATTCAGACAATGAGAGTCTTACTCTATTCTAAGTAAGTTCTTATCCATTCCAAGACCTAGTATGTGTGTGTGTGTGTATGTGTTAATGAATGATAAGAAAATAATTAAAAAGTGACCATTATTAATAGATTGATATAAAATAAAATAAAATAAGGTGAGTAAATAATTTTTTACTTTAGATTTTATATGCAAATTACCCTTGCTAGTCTCTTTTAAATGTGCAAGTTTCTGTTTTATCTTTAGAACTTAAAAGTTCGTTAGGCTATCACTACAACATCCTCTCTCTCTCTCTCTCTCTCTCTCTCTCTCTCTCTCTCTCTCTCTCTCTCTCTCTCTCTCTCTCTCTCTCTCTCTCTCTCTCTCTCTCTCTCTCTCTTATTAAAATTACTTTGCTTTCTTTGTTTATTATTATCTTTTTATTTTTTATTGAATTGGATTCGGTTTTACGTCACGAACTCCCTTTTCTACTAAGGGCTAGGACGGTTGCCTTCTTACGAAGGACTTGTTTTGGCAGATGTAATCGTTACCCTGAGTGTATGCCCTTACCTCAGTCCGTGACGGGGCGCGAACCCTCGACCTGCCGCCTCAGAGTCGCAGACGTTACCATTTTGCCACGGAGACTACATCTTTTTATTTTTTACTATTAAATCCATATATCTGTCTGTTTGTCGGTTTGTTAGTCAGCTGTCTGTCTGTGTTCTTATCTTTCTGTTTGTATTTCTTTCTGTCTGTCTGAATGCGTTATACAGGTCGTATGCTCGGTTTGTGGGTGCTTTCTTCTTCTTCTTCTTTTTCTTCTTCTTCTTCTTCTTCTTCTTCTTCTTCTTCTTCTTCTTCTTCTTCTTCTTATTATTATTATTATTATTATTATTATTATTATTATTATTATTATTATTATTATTATTATTATTATTATTATTATTATCATTATTATTATGATTATTATTATTATTATTATTATTATTATTATTATTATTATTATTATTATTATTATTATTATTATTTTTATTGTTATTATTATTATTATTATTATTATTATTATTATTATTATTATTATTATTATTATTATTATTATTATTATTATTATTATTATTATTATTTTTATCATTATTTTTATTATTATTATTATTATTATTATTATTATTATTATTATTATTATTATTATTATTATTATTATTATTATTATTATCTTCATAATTATTAATATTATTATTATTATTATTATTATTATTATCATTATTATTATTATTATTATTAATATTATTATTATTATTATTATTATTATTATTATTATTATTATTATTATTATTATTAGACTAAAGTCACACTATAAAGCAAAGGAGTATTCGTTGGCTTTCTCCCAAGGGAGGGGGTTAGAATACTTCCTCCGTGCTCCCCTGCATGTCGTAGGAGTCAATTAAATGGGACGGAGCGAAGGGACTGGGAACCCCCTCCTCTGTATTTTCATTTCCCAAAGAGTGAGAGTATTTTGCCTTTACTCAGCCACTCCCCTTATAAGGGGAAACATTGCTCATGTATATAGATAGATTAATTTAATGATTTATTTACTTATATTTTTATTTTTCCTGGTACGTGCGTTTATCCTTTGAATATATGTAATATATTTCATTTATTTCCATTTGTTCTGCATATATATATATATATATATATATATATATATATATATATATATATATATATATATATATATATATATATATATATATATATACTCGTATATAAATATGTACACACACACACGCATATATATATATATATATATATATATATATATATATATATATATATATATATATATATATATATATATATATATATATATATATATATATATATATATATATATATCCAAAGGTGTTCAATATCTAGAGAGCAATAATTTAAATTCGATTTCCGCTCATTTTTAGCCGTTATTTCTGTTACTAAGCTTTGCTCTCTTATCATGTAACTTCTACAGGATATTCTTAAATTACTGATTTAAAATAATAATAATAATAATAATAATAATAATAATAATAATAATAATAATAATAATAATAATAATTATAATGATAGTAATGATAATAATAATAGTAATAATGATAATAATAATAATAATAATAATAATAATAATAATAATAATAATAATAATAATAATAATAATAATAATAATAATAATAATAATGATAATAATAATAAGAGTAATAATAGTAATAATAATAATAATAATAATAATAATAATAATAATAATAATAATAATAATAATAATAATAATTATGATGATGACGATGATTGATGATGATAGTAATGATAATAATGATGTTAATAACAGTAATGTATATATATATATATATATATATATATATATATATATATATATATATATATATATATATGTATATATAAAGTGTGTGTGTGTATTTACCTATTATTTTTTTACCCAAAATATCTCACGTTAAAGAGCCTCATACTCGAAGCTCCCTACCTTCTGGTCCGTTTCATATTCTCACCATATTTATCTTTAAAACTCAGATTGCATTAAAGCATACAGAATTTCCCCACTTAAAGCATTAAATGGCGGTTTACACTGTCAAACGGTACGTCGAACGCGGTTCGACAAACAAGTGTTGGAAGTGATGTTCGAACGTGTGAACAGGGTATTTGGTTGTCGAACACGTTCGACAAACGTGTTCGACAACGAAATACCCCGTTCAGACGTTCTAACATCACTTCAAACACTTGTCTGTCGAGCTGCTTTCGACGAACCGTTTGACCGTGTAAACCGCCCTTTTACACTTATCAACTATTCTTACCCACTGGCAAAGACGTTTTCTTATGAAGCTTCCAAGTATGAGCTCTCGTTATGGAGCCGCAAATATAAAAATATCAATCCCTATCCACTCTGCCAAAACCATGTATGTATGTAAAAACCTTTGCCATATTCCTCCATATGTCTTTTACTTCGAGTGGTGGTAAATCTAACTCCTTCAACCTTCCTCATGCTGAGATTGCGTATATCTGTTACCAGCTTCGTAGCTTGTCTTTTATGTTTCCCAATTTATTCATATGATTTTTCAAGAGTCTATGTGTGTGTGGGTGAGTGTGTGCACGTGCGAGCGCATGTGCGTGTCTGTATTAGATATTACAATAGTTTTAATAGCGGACATCCTGAATATTATATTTTATATGCTTGAATTTAAGAGTTGATCTCCTGGATGCAACCGGAATTATGAACACTTTGTAAATAATTATAATAATATCAACAACAACAACAACAACGACAACGAAAACAACAACAACAGCAACAACAACAACAACAACAACAACAACAGCGACAACGACAATGACAACGAAAACAACAACAACAACATTAACAATAATAATAATAATAATAATAATAATAATAATAATAATGATAATAATAATAATAATAATAATAATAATAATAATAATAATAATAATAATAATAATAATAATAATAATAATAATAATAATAATAATAATAATATTTTTCCATTGTAGAGTCTTTGGAAAAGGATAATAAATTTTTATCAAAACCTGAGCTCGTGGAGATAATTTACTACTGATCCACCTCTCTAGAAGCTGTTTTCTGGCCGCAAAGTAACCGAGAGAAAATATTAGAACGAAGGAGGCTGTGATGAAACCCTGATACTATTTTCCTCTATTTTAGGGTGCGTTGATCCCATCCTTTGAAGTTTTGATAGATATGGTTACTTGTATGAGAAAATTTTTATTATTATTATTATTTTTATCATTATTGTTATTATTATTATTATTATTATTATTATTATTATTATTATTATTATTATTATTATTATTATTATTATTATTATTATTATTATTATTATTATTATTATCATTATTATTATTATTATTATTATCATTACTATTATTATTATTATTATTATTATTATTATTATTATTATTATTATTATTATTATTTAAATTCCTCAAAAATATTGACATTTCTATTATTTTCTATGAACGGAATGATTTGTGACACCTTATATATATATATATATATATATATATATATATATATATATATATATATATATATATATATATATATATATATATATATATATATATATATATATATATATATTATATATATATATATATATATACGCACATACATATATCTGTGTATATATGTCGCTAACCTTGTCATGAACATATCCTGCCTGGCGCTTTCCACATAACGCATTCTCAAGGTGATAGAGATCGCTCTTCCGAAAATAATTTTGATATTTGTCATCTTCGTTAGTTACCGTAACAGAAGACGGGAAACATGCTCCAGTAAAAACAGCTGTGGGGGGGGGGTCTGCCCCCCCCCTACGTTTCTATCTCAGATTTGGCTTGTCTCTCCATCCACACGTATGGGTTCATGACCCAGTTCAAGACGTCACAAGCAGTGCCATGGCACCTTTTTTTCTGTTACTTAATAGCCAGTTATGTTTCCTAGTATTTGCCATGGCCCCATGGTGGGGTTAAGAGGTTTCTACCGGCGCCATCAAGCTTACTCTTTAACTGTACAGTAACTTTACTATGTCGGGGATTGATAAGAGCATAAACCCCCCCCCCACCCCGCAGCTCTCTCATGTTAAAAATAAACAAAGAGTTCAGAGAGTAGATCATAGAATAAGGTAAACAGAAACATCATATTTGCATTAATCAAGCAATTATTATTATTATTATTATTATTATTATTATTATTATTATTATTATTATTATTATTATTATTATTATTATCATAATTATTATTATCATTATTATTATTATTATTATTATTATTATTATTATTATTATTATTATTATTATTATTATTACTGTTATTGTTGTTGTTGTTGATATTGTTGTTGTTGTTGTTGTTGTTGTTGTTGTTATTATTATTATTATTATTATTATTATTATTATTATTATTATTATTATTATTATTATTATTATTATTATTATTATTATTATTATTATTATTATTATTATTATTATTATTATTATTATTATTATTAGTGGTATGCCTCATCGGGTTGCATTGCTGAATGCTTGAGTAAATTAATAAAAAGATATGTTAGAAAATTGAAGGCCAACTTTGTTATCATATTTATTTATTGCATTTTTACGGAAGTATTTTATCACTTCCTTAAAAATGACGTTCCATATTTTCCGTTATTATTATTATTATTATTATTATTATTATTATTATTATTATTATTATTATTATTATTATTATTATTATTATTATTATTATTGTTGTTGTTGCTATTACTTTACTCACTTACACACACGCACACACAAATCTGTACAAGAAATGTATGACATCTTTTGTGAGAAATATGGGAAGATAGTAGATTGCTGCATACCTGTCACCAAAGTAGGTGTAATTCATGCCAGAGAGAAATGGTTCGATAATGGGTGTAAAAGAGCTAAGGAGTGGAGAGACAAATGCTGGAAAAGGTGTAGGAGGAGAAAAAACATAAATGCCTGGCAAACCTACAAAAGAGCAAGAAATGACTACCTAAGTAAAAGGAGAGAGACTATGAGAGGGACATCACCAGGAAGGCTAAAGAAAATCCCAAGCTTTTCCACAGCTTTATCAGAGGAAAACTGAAGGTAAAAGAACAGGTTTTAAGGCTAAAGAGAGCGGATGGAAGCATCACTGAGACGGATGAAGAGATCTGCAAAGAATTGAACAAGGAGTTTCAGTCAGTATTTACAGTAGAAAATACCCCACCCCCTCAGATTGCAGTGATAGAAGCTCAAGGGCCAGTATTAGAGAACATGAACCTTACAGCCACAGAGGTATGCAAAGCGCTGATGGATTTAGATGTTCATAAAGCTACAGGTACTGATGACATATCCCCTCATGTGCTTAAAAAATGCGCAAACTCAATATAACTGGCACTAAGTATCATATTTAAAAAGTCACTGGAGTCAGGGGAGATTCCAAGATGCTGGAAACAAGCAAATGTGATACCTATCTTCAAAAAGTTAAGGAAGGATACAGTTCTGAACTATAGACCAGTTTCCCTGGCCAGTATAGTTTGCAGAGCTATGGAGAAACTACTAAGGAAACATATCTCTCTTCACTTGGAATCCTTCAACTTTTTGTCAGTGAGGCAACATGGCTTCAGAGAAGGTAGATCAACAGTAACAAACTTATTAGAATTTTATGATGAGGTAAGCCAAATCTTACAGGAAAGAGAGGGCTGGGCAGATTGCATATTCCTAGACTTCCAGAAAGCGTTTGACACTGTTCCACATGGGAGACTTATTAGGAAGCTGCAAGCAATGGTTAGAATAGGTGGAAATGTTTTGGAATGGATAAAAACTTACTTAGAAGGAAGGGAACAGAGGGTTATAGTAAGACACTCAGTGTCTGAATGGAGAAGAGTTAGTAGTGGAGTTCCACAGGGTTCAGTTTTAGGGCCACTTTTGTTCCTTGTATATGTAAATGACCTACCAGAGTCTGTAAATTCATTCATGAATATGTTTGCAGATGATGCAAAGATTGTGAAGAAAGTAGGAAACGAGAACAATGGTAGAGAACTTCAGGAGGATCTAAATAATCTGCATGAGTGGTCAGAAAAGTGGCTAATGAAATTCAATACTTCAAAATGTAAGGTAATGAGAATGGGTACAAGTGCAAGAAGGCCCAAGCTTGACTACTCGGTGGCTGGAGTACAACTTCAAGAGACAGAAAATGAGAGAGATCTAGGAGTAAACATACTGGCAGATTTGTCTCCAGAAATACATATAAATGGCATAGTAAGGGCAGCATATGCATTCTTATCAAATGTAAGGGTAGCCTTCAGGCACATGGACAAGGAAATGTTCAGAAATATTTATGTAACCTATGTGAGGCCAAAACTCGAATATGCAGCCCCCTTTTGGAATCCGCACTTGAAAAAGCACATAGCCAAGCTTGAAAAAGTTCAAAGACATGCCACGAAACTGATGCCAGAAATACGCAATCTCAGTTATGATGAGAGGCTGAGGGAATTAGACTTACCATCACTCGAAGCTAGAAGAGTGAGGGGGGATATGGTGACAGTCTTTAAATTCCTTCATGGTTATGATAGAGTGGATAGGGATCGATATTTTGATATGGCTGGCTCTAGAACTAGAGGTCATAGTTTGAATCTTCGTAAGAAAACTTCTTTGCAGGATGTAAGGAAATACTTTTTCAGTGTAAGAGTAGTTGATAATTGGAATTGGCTAAGCGAGGAGGTAGTTAATGCTATCTCAATCCATAGTTTTAAGGACAGGTATGATAAGTATGACTAAGTCTAAAATGGAACCGATGAGGAGACGGGAAGATACGAGCTTTGGGCTCTTTCCCGTAAACACAATTAGGTAATCACACACACACACACACACACACACACACACACACACACACACACACACACACACACACATATATATATATATATATATATATATATATATATATATATATATATATGTACATACATACATATACCTTGGCTGTTTCCCCCTTAAATTGGGGGGTAGCCGACATCAAAAAAGGAAAACAGTTTGGGGAGAAGTTATTCTCCCCTCTACTCCCCCTCTTCTTTGACGTCTCACAGGAGGTTGGTACAAGGGGGGGGATTAATATATATATATATATATATATATATATATATATATATATATATATATATATATATATATATATATATATATATATATATATATATATATCAAATTAAGATTTGAATTAAAAGTGAATAAAAGCCAAGAGTATTGTTGGGTAGAGGAAGAGTAAAATGAACAGAGATTGTCAGTAGTGTGTGTTCATTCCCTAGCTCCAGCAGTTATTCGAGTGGTTTAATTCTTTTACCTTATGCGGCATAGCCGGTAGCGTCTTATGGACACTGATGGACTGTCAAGTTTGCTGTAGGTTCGAATCCTGGTCTAGGGTAAATATATGTTTAATAATTTTAGATAAGATAAAATGTAAGTTGACCATTGTAAATGCTTCTATAAAAGAAAAATTTAAGTAAATGAGAAATAAGACCGCTAGAGAGGATGAAAAATGTGTGTTATAAAAATATAATTAGATTATATATATATATATATATATATATATATATATATATATATATATATATATATATATATATATATATATATATATATATATATATATATATATATAATGTCCTTCTAGATTTTATTATTATGCTCTGTAGCTTTCATCCTGTTGTACATGTGTCACTCAGGTGCGCGTGCCAAAGTAACAAATTATATATTTTTCATCACCAAATAAATTCTCTACCTGTTACAGCAAGCTTGGTCTGACTCACCGGATATAAATGCATGCCTTTATCCAGATTATGAAATATATAATTATAAAATATAAACATTCAAGGACACGTTCTTGGTCTTGAATACGATGTGGTGAAAATGGAGACATAACGTTTAAACTAGCATATATTACTATATTTATATCAATATCTAGCTATCTATCTATCAATCTATCTATCTATCTATTTGTCTGTCTGTCTGTCAATCTCTATATCTATCTATCTATCTATCTATCTATCTATCTGTCTGTCTGTCTGTCTGTCTGTCAATCTATCTATCTATTTATCTATCAATCTATCTATCTGTCTGTCTGTCTGTCTATCTGTCAATCTATCTATCTGTCTATCTGTCAATCTCTATATCTATCTATCTATCTATCTATCGATCTATCTATCTATCTATCTAACTCTCTATACTCTTTTATTTTTTAACGCAATATTATTTTTTAATTCTTTATGGTAATTATGTTATCTAATTACTTTTTTATGCGATAATCATAATTCTAGTGAATGTATGTATGTGCATTGGCATTTTATCTCTTGTTAGAGTTGCAATCCTAACCTAAGGCGAACTAACATGGTACAATTCACGTGCTTTATATGACGAAATTAATTATGTTTAAATAGCCTCCGTAATGGCTTCGTTATTTTGGAAAATTGTTTCTTGTTTTTTGATGTATCACCTTGGCCCTGTCACGATGCTGATGTACAGACGAACTGTAAGGAAGATACAAACAGATTAAGAATAGAATATCAGATCCAGAGACATAATGTTGTCCTTTGTTTTAAGGTAAAATTCTTATCTCAGGAGAACTCACATTATAAGACTCATGTGCCTTACGTGAATTGATATATTGAACATACACACACACACACACACACACCCAGATATATATATATATATATATATATATATATATATATATATATATATATATATATATATATATATATATATATGATTACCTAATTGTGTTTACGGGAAAGAGCCCAAAGCTCGTATCTTCCCGTCTCCTCATCGTTTCCTTTTTATACTTAGTCATACTTATCATACCTGTCCTTAAAACTATGGATTGAGATAGCATTAACTACCTCCTCGCTTAGCCAATTCCAATTATCAACTACTCTTACACTGAAAAAGTATTTCCTTACATCCTGCAAAGAAGTTTTCTTACCAAGCTTCAAACTATGACCTCTAGTTCTAGAGCCAGCCATATCAAAATATCGATCCCTATCCACTCTATCATAACCATGAAGGAATTTAAAGACTGTCACCATATCCCCCCTCACTCTTCTAGCTTCGAGTGATGGTAAGTCTAATTCCCTCAGCCTCTCATCATAACTGAGATTGCGTATTTCTGCCACCAGTTTCGTGGCATGTCTTTGAACTTTTTCAAGCTTAGCTATGTGCTTTTTCAAGTGCGGATTCCAAAAGGGGGCTGCATATTCGAGTTTTGGCCTCACATAGGTTACATAAATACTTCTGAACATTTCCTTGTCCATGTGCCTGAAGGCTACCCTTACATTTGATAAGAATGCATATGCTGCCCTTACTATGCCATTATATGTATTTCTGGAGACAAATCTGCCACTATGTTTACTCCTAGATCTCTCTCATTTTCTGTCTCTTGAAGTTGTACTCCAGCCACCGAGTAGTCAAGCTTGGGCCTTCTTGCACTTGTACCCATTCTCATTACCTTACATTTTGAAGTATTGAATTTCATTAGCCACTCTTCTGACCACTCATGCAGATTATTTAGATCCTCCTGAAGTTCTCTACCATTGTTCTCGTTTCCTACTTTCTTCACAATCTTTACATCATCTGCAAACATATTCATGAATGAATTTACAGACTCTGGTAGGTCATTTACATATACAAGGAACAAAAGTGGCCCTAAAACTGAACCCTGTGGAACTCCACTACTAACTCTTCACCATTCAGACACTGAGTGTCTTACTCTAACCCTCTGTTCCCTTCCTTCTAAGTAAGTTTTTATCCATTCCAAAATATTTCCACCTATTCTAGCCATTGATTGCAGCTTCCTAATAAGTCTCCCATGTGGAGCAGTTTCAAACGCTTTCTGGAAGTCTAGGAATATGCAATCTGCCCAGCCCTCTCTTTCCTGTAAGATTTGGCTTACCTCATCATAAAATTCAAATAAGTTTGTGTGTGTATGTATGTATGTATGTATGTATGTGTTTGTGTGTGTGTACGTATTTCTTTATTAATTTACCTAATCTTGTTCATGAAAAAAGTTGTATATTCCCTTCTCCTGGTCTGCTTCGTAATGTTACTCACTAACACACATCGTATCTCTTCATAAGGCAATGATTGCATTTAGCATTTACAGTTTCCTCACTTAGCGCACTTAAAGCAGTACTTCCTTACATCCTGCAAAGAAGTGTTCTTACGAAGCTTCAAACTATGACTTCTAGTTCTAGAGCCACCCATATCAAAATGTCGATCCCTATCCAAAAGTCAAAGTCAAAGTCAAAAACTTTATTCCATAAAAAATGGCTATTACATGATAATTAATCTAATTACAAATTACAAATGTAAAATGTCAAAATGAAACAAATGAAATTTGCAAAGCACATAATCAAAATATTTACACATTAAAATAAGCATACGTACACTTCGTCTACCCAATGGGAGGATAATAATGAGACTAAAATCACTTATTAAGTAGGTGATTTAAAAGATGAGATTTAAATGAGGGTAATGTTTGGCAGCTTCTTAAGTTTGCGGGTAAAGAGTTCCAAAGTCTCGGGCCCATTACATTTAAGGCTCTTGCCCCAATATCAGTGGAAGTTCTGGGCACGTAAAAAGAATTCTGATATCTGGTGTTGACGTTATTGATACGCACTTGATTAACTGTTGGCAATGAGAAGAGCCATTCCGGTAATATTCCATGATTTATTTTAAAAACTAAAAGACAGATATTATATATGAACTTCATGTCCATCCTTAGCCAACCCAATCTCTCAAAGAGGGGAGTCACTCTATCAGAAACGATGGAAAAGAAAACCGTTATCATATTCTCCCTCTTCCTTTTAGTTTCAGATAGGTAGGTAGGTGGGCAGGTAGGTAGGTAGGTAGGTAGGTTGGTAGGTAGGTTGGTAGGTAGGTAGGCTAGGCGTTAATCTTACAATATGAAAATTGATGGAAATTGTTCAAATAATTTTACTTAATTATTTATTCATATATCTGTTTATTTTTTTATGAGTGTGACACCAGAACGGGCAGAGAAACTGTTCTCAACGGGCCCGGGCATTAAGAAAACATTCAAGAGACAGGACAGAGCAGAAATAAGAGAATCATTAACTATAAAAAGACGGTCTGAAAGAAAAGTTAAAATAAAGATGACCTAACAATGATGAAAAAGTAATCAAAGAGAAACAGATGGGGAGTGTTGTGACTTGTCAGACGTGAAGGGATAAGAGATGTGTAACTCGAACGTTTGCTGCATCACACAGCTCCAGTTCTGCTTACCTTAAGTGGCCCGCGAGGCGCTCTGTTTCTCTTTAGGCGTAGCTGAATACGCCAGAATATTCGGTGTAGATGTAGAAATGGGAAAAGTGCCACAGCTGAAGGAAGACTTAAAATCTAGCTTTCCTAACAACTTATTAATTCCAAAAAAGACATACAGCATTATTTATTTATATATATATATATATATATATATATATATATATATATATATATATATATATATATAAAAGTCTCTGAAGACACTGTTCTATCACTGTGGTCTAATATCCGCTGTTCAATCTGTGCTTGTCTTATAAAAACGTATCTTTTTATTTTTGTTGCATAGATGCAAAATATATGGAAACACTTCCAAGTGTATTTTTGTATATATTTGAATATTTAATTAAAGGTACATATAGTGTATTATTATTATTATTATTATTATTATTATTATTATTATTATTATTATTATTATTAAAGGAAATACAATTATAGATTTTATGTATTTAATTGGAAAAATAATAAGACAAATAATTTTGGTATTTTATTCATTGTATGGACAAAGTTTAAATATTTTCAATTTTTTATTGTATTTTATATTAGTTTTTGTAGTTAACAGAAGGAATGCCATTTACATTATAAGTATCATGTGTTTTCTGTACAAAGGAATTGCTGAAACTCTCTCTCTCTCTCGGCGAGGGATATAAAAACAATAAATTGTGCTTATTAGAGGGGAAATAACCATATATCCTAGAGTTGCATATGGCCAAGTAAATAAGAAAATTTAATATTTTTACATATAAAAAATCACCAATCACCAGCCATGTCTGAATGGCTGGTACCACACAGGTTGCCTTCTGACCGGATACCTGACTGGCTGACGTCTAACTGGTAACGACCTAACTAGATTTGAAGGTAAAGGTCTAAATCTGGAAGATGACGAAGGCAACCTCTCAAAATACCTTTCAGCATCTTCTCTCACAAGATCGACGTCAAAGACCTCTGCGTCAGGATTTTCTTCTCGAGGCAAAGGTCCTCTGTAGTTCACATCAGTGTCGCCTTCTAAATTTATAACACTCCTTCCAGCAGTTACTGGAGGATTGGGCAATGGAGTTGGTATTGGCCTCATTCGGGAAGAAGCTGCGCTTTCGAAGTCTTCATGTGAATCTTCAGTAGATGCTGGTGCCACAAAACTGATTGGTAAAGGACTGTGTACAAGACTTCGACTAAGTAAGGCATGTGCGCTCTTTAGGTTGTCATTAACCCAACGTTTATGTCGGGACAGGCCCTTGGTAGAATTCTGCATAGAGAGAAAAAGTAGTAGTCTATTACTTTTCAAGTATGTGATGCTTTGGATTCTATTTATTTTTATACTCATATCACAAGTGTCTTTACAGTGTTGCCAAAAAAAAAAAAAAAATGTAGCGACTCCTGACAAAGGATATAAAAGCTGTGACTCACCTTTAGAAGCTATATAAGATTTTTTTGCACTGAAAGCATAGAAAGCACACTCCTTTTTGCATAATGAACAAGCATATTTGCGCCTCAGTCACATGTAGCCTGTTTTGTCCTTAATTAATTAACAAATAAAACTCATTATGGTTTTCAGTTTACACTTTTATTCAGGGCTAGTATCAAACAGAGAACCAATTTCTTACAAATTAAATTTTATGCCGTTTACAGTAAAAAAAATATCAAGCCATCTTTTCAAGAATATGTTTCTTTTAAACAGAATATGCCAATCTTGTAAAGCTAAATATATAAAAATAATCGCTTTTAAATTGCAAGGCAACAAAAGCTATATTGCTGTTGTAAAGCAAATTCTATTCTCTGCTTATTGGGCACTCACGCCAAAGTCCTCGTAAGGTTCGGTCTGAACTTGGTTGATTCTAGGATCTTCATCTGGAAGAGTCGAGCTTTCGAATATCTCTTTACCTTCCGTGGTGACCTGAGGTGGAACTTGAGGAATGTCAGCTACTGAAGACTCATTCCTCTCTGGACTAACACTGAATATCACTTTGGTGAAGACTATGCCATTATCGTTTGTCCTGGTAATAGTTTTGTTCATTTCAACGCGGGAGCCATTCACCACTTTGACTTCGTGGGTTGAGTTCGTGAAACCATCAGGAATATCGCCAAAGGATGTAATGTTGGGGAAAATATCAAAACTGGGGAAATCAGGAATAGGAACTCTAGATGGGAAGATTGGGAATCTAGGGAATAAAGTAGGTACTCTGAAGAACGAGTCATCTGGAGTGTTGAATGGGAAGCCATTACCACCGAAGAATCTAGTGAAAAAGTTGTCTGGAGTTCTGGTGTCATTGCCTCTAGTTTGAGGGGTGTCGATCTCATCATCGCCGAAGAGATCTGTTAAAAATAGTAAAGACGTGTTCTGAAAATCCTCTGTTAATTTAATGGTGACAAGAAGCATTTGCACAGACAGCAGTGGGCAGTTTCGTACTCTTATGACAGATCTACATTGGCATGCATGTGGCATCTTGCTACCTTGCTCACCAATGACTGAAAAAATTGTACAGTTACTCCTATGTAAAGAAACATAAATATGAATGAACTGTTTCAGTCGATGAACATAATGAAAGGCGGAGCTCAATTTGTCTCTCATGTGAAATTAATATTACTAGCGATCCAATTATGAAAACTGATGTATGAAAAGTAAAGATACTGATATAAATTTCAAACAACATTTTACTTAAATAATAATAATATTAGCCAATCTGAATTCATATAGACACTCCTACCAAGAAAACCTGAGGGAAGGGAGGACAGCGTGTCAACTTCTTTTTTTAATTGATAAGATATAATATTATTTTATTCACCTGTGGAAGAGTGTTTATATACTTACTTACATATGTGATGGAGGTCTAAAAAAGGTATAATTTAACTTGCTCAACACACTTGAAGCTAAATTTTTTATGACTGAATTTTGCCAATGACACAAATATTCTACTACACTCACTCACACAAGAGAGAGAGAGAGAGAGAGAGAGAGAGAGAGAGACCAGCTAAACCCTGTGTCGGTTCCAAGCCTATACGAATTGAGAGGGTTTGTAGCAGGAACAGCATCCAGTTATAAGAATGTGAGCCATTGCCAATAATAATAATAATAATAATAATAAGAAGAAGAAGAAGAAAAGCTGAGTATTAGATAGAGATGGTTCGACGTGGTACGAGATGAATTGGTTTGAGTAGGCTACCTATTCATATTCCATAAACATAGCCTTATGAATATTGTAATCTCAGCAGTGCTAGATTAGCATGCATTGTATAGTTCTAATACATAAACCTATGTAATTTTTAGTATATAAATAGACTTGCAGTCCTACAAGTAATCTTTACTGTAAAAGGAAATAAGATAAATATTTGGATTTACATTTGCTCTCATTTGTTTATGTATACTCAAGAGTTTTCGGTGCTACTTTACCGTACAGTCTACCTCACTATCTGTACTCTGTTGCACCCTAACCTAATCTAGCAAGGTTAGGTTAGATTAGTTTGATTTGGCCAGGGTAAGATACAATAGCATTCTGACCTAACCAGACTAATCTAACCTAACGTTGTTAGGTTAGGGTACAACAGATTAAGGATAGTGTTCTAGATTGCACGCTAAAGTAGCACAGAGCTTTTTCAAGAGCTTTTAGGGCAGTAAAATAAACAAATAACTGGTTATATACTTTTTTTGTTGTTGTTCTCAGTGTGCCTTCTGAGTTGGCAGGGGGGTAGACTACGAAAGTCGTCACTACCTACCACAAGTGAAGAATTCAGTTTTCAACCTCACAGTAATGTGGACCCGAACACGGGTCATTAGGTATGACAAGTGTATCATTATATCCACAAGAATCCTATGTGTGGACCCGAACTCGGGTCATTTGGTGTGACAAGTGTATCTTTATAGCCACAACAATCCTATGTATGAAGGATATCCTTATTTCCATTCATGTTGATTGCGGATATAATGAACAGTGGGTGGATATGGAGAGAGCGTTGCGGGTGGGTTACGTCAAAACAATGGAGGCGGAAACTCCAAGGACAAATATTTCAGTATTTTGGGCTCATTATAGTGAGTCATGCAAGGAAGTGAGAGAGATTTTCTCTCTCTCTCTCTCTCAATTTAGATTGCTATTATTGCTTCATTTATGCCTACTATTGTTTCTACATAAATTAGCGCCTCACTATTGAGAGAATTAATCTCTCTCTCTCTCCCTAGCTAGCTAGTTAGGGAGGCATATTGCTATTATTATTTATCTAGTTTTTATCTGCATATTTGTATCTATGAATTTACGTTGTACTACTCTCCAGAGTATTATGTACTCTCTTATATGTTTAGCTATCTATCTTGATGTCGCTCGAAATATATTTGTCCTTTTCCTAATCCAGTTTACCTTTGTTCTTAATTATAGTAAAAAAAATAAAAAAAACATTAGATTGACTTAATGAAGACTTGGGACCTGACATAACACAAATTATTAAATTATATAAACAGTTAAATAAATATAATTCTCTAACCTTACCGAAGAATTAGGATTTACAAAAATTTCTGGTTCCAATTCTCCATGAGTTTTTTAAATTTGAAATTAACGCATAACAATACATAAAATTTTAGGTCTTTAAAATAAGAATTATTACTTTTTAGTAGCAATAGTAACATTGTTCCCTGGGAGAGTCTAAGACAAACTAAAAATCTGAGTTCAGCTAGAAAACTAGGAAAAGCTAGTTTTAAAACTAAATAAGTACTATATTAATGCATGCATTTAGGTTTTTGTCTCAGATATGAGGAAACTAGAACACTAGAGACAAAAGTAAAATTAAAAATTTAAGTAAAATGTAAACAGTTGCATGCATATAAGTCTTACAGCTGCATGCATATAGGTTTTACAGCTGCATGCATATAGGTTTTACCTAGAATGCTGAATCGAGGGAAGGGAATTCGAAAGACTCTGATTCCTGTTCCATCAGGGGCTGAAGAACCTCCATCAGGAGAGGAATCTCGTGGAATACCACCGGGCACAACCTCAGCATCCTGGATGTTAAGACCTGGCCATAATAAAGGATAAAATTATCTTATGAAAGGCAGAGGGATGTGACAATGATAGCATAGAGCCCGACTATATATACCTACCATATAGACGAAACCCAAGCCCCTACTCCTATCACTTGGACCCAGTGATCTCCAAACAATGGCTGATTAATCAGATATACAAATAGGAAATCACCGACGCCCATATTAAGTACTCATTTTAATAAGATGCGACATGATACAGTGAAACCTAATTCAACCCTGGGCCAGGATCAGACATGGGGCCATCAGAGCAACCACCACATCTCAGTCATCTTAGCGCCTTGGGGATAAAGGGTAGCTACGATTCCCCCCTTCCACGCTGCTTGGGTCATCCACAGTGTTAGTGGACAACAATCTCTTGTACATAGAGGTAATGAAATTGATTTCACTTAAGTTTGGTAATAATATACGTTTTCTAGATTTTTCTGTTAGCTTTTATATTCATAAGTTAATGTCACTATTTACTTTTTCCTTGATACTGATGTATATATATATATATATATATATATATATATATATATATATATATATATATATATATTAATTTTGGCGATAATTTTCATACTTCATGCTTAACGTAAGTAACACAACTCCCATTATTATTTTTCTTATTATCATTATTATTATTATTATTATTATTATTATTATTACTGTTATTATTATTATTATTATTATTATTATCATTATTATTATTACTATTATTATTATGATTATTATTATTATTACTCTAAATTATTATTATTGTTCTTATTAATAATAATAGGAATGATATCAATATTATTATCATTATTAAAAATACACTCCTATTCTCTACAACTTAAATTATTTAATATATTCTTTCGTACAAATATCACTTGTGAATGATATACTAATAGAAATTAATAAAAAATATGATGAAAATACTCTTTTTTGAAGAAATTAATTCTCCATATATTTACGAAGAAATTTTTAAAGGAATTGAAATAACAACTCTTAGAATGACGCATGCGTAAAATGCAACTTACTCTGTGGCGCAGATAAAACAGCGACCACTAGGGCCAAAATAATAAACAGCTTCATGTTCTAAATTTCTGAAACGTCTACAGAAAAAAAATGCTTCAGGATAAAACGACGGATTCTGTCACTCCTTTCCGATTCACTCCCAAAACAATCTCCGAAACCGGCCGTGGATTTGAATTTATAGATGTCCTGGAGGCTGGATTGCCAGATGTCACAAGGTAAAAGGATACCATTTATTTAATCTATTCACGTTTATAGCGTTATTTCCGGCCTTGAATGTGTTTGAAAAATGGATAAACGATATAGTTTGATATTCATTAAGCATAAAACAAAGGAATACATATTCTAACAGTTACATGTAAATGATTTAGATTTCGAAATAATACGCATGCGATGCACGCTCCATCAGAGCATTCTGCAAGCACATGAGCTGTGACGTCATGCGCATAGCTTTCCATCTCTCCAGCAGCGTCTTGATGTGTCATTCTTTTCAAAGGAATTTACGCTTGGAGATTTGTGAATAATAAGTTCCTTTTCCTCTAAATAACTCAAGAGAGAAGTAACTGATCATTTTTATGCAACTTATATGTTTGCTAAAATAAAATTGTTTAAAAGTATTCAAATAAATTTGATATTCATTCGTCTTATAAAATATCTGTAATCTGGTATATATTTGCAACAGAGGATCCATAATTATATGCAATTTTTTTTTCTAAAGGCATGAAAAGTAGCACAGGTTTCTAAATTCAAGTTTTATTAGCTTTTATAAACATTATGATTTTTGATGTGACTCATGTTTGTCTGAAGGCAGACAAATATACTTGTGAACAGGCGTGACGTATCCAGTATCCGTATAAAAACATTTTGAAGTCATTATTATATTGATATTTGTGCTTGTATGTAGCTTGGTTTGTCTGGATATGGAAGGGATTTAAAATGAAGTAAAGATGAGCACTTCCAGTGTCCAGTGGAATAGGCAGTAACCTTTCACTCATTAATTAAGAAAATATATCCCTTGGTAGTGAAGATAATCTCTCTTGCAGCTTATCATGGAGCTCTAGATTAAAATTAAGATAAAATCTCCCTTCCCAGTGAAGATAATCTCTCTTGAAGCCTATCATCAAGCTCTAAATTATATGTCGTTTCCACTGACTAGTATAGTTTTTAAATCTATGAAGAAATTGCTTAGCAAAAAATTTTCTCTTCACTTGGGGTCTTTTAATGTTTTGCCAGACATCATGACTTCAGAGAATGCTGATCTACACTATCAAGCATGATAGAATTTTATTGTGAGGTAAGTCTTGTCTTACCAGAAAGAGAGGGATGGGCAGACTGCTAATTCTTGGATTTTCAGTAAGCACTTGATAAAACCCACATGAAAAAATAGTTAAGAAGTTACATGTCACGGCAAGAATAGGTAGAATTGCCTTGGAATGGATAAAAAGTTAATTAGAAGGAAGGGAGCAGAGTAGTCGCCGTGGCGCAAGCGGTAGCGTCCGCGACTTTGAGGCGTCAGGTCGAGGGTTCGCACCCCGTTACGGTCTAAGGTTAGCAAGAACATGCACTCAGGGTAGCGATTACATCTGCCAAAACAAGTCCTTCGCAAGAAGGCAACCGTCCTAGCCCTTGGTAGAAAAGGGAGTCCGTGACGTAAAACCGGAACGGAACAGAACGGAACGGAACAGAGGGTCAGAATAAGACATGTATTGTCTCACTGGAGGATGGTTAGTAGTGGGTTCCTCAGGGATTAGTTGTATAGCCACTTTTGTTCCTTATATATAACTATGATCTGCTGGGGTCTTTTGAAGGCATTTTGAGATCTGCTTGAAGACTATATAAAATTTGTGGAGAGTAGAATACGAATGTAGTGGTAGAGAATTTCGAGAAGACCTAAATAGTTTACAGGAGTGGTCAGAAAAATGGCTGAAATTCAGTACTTCAAAGTGTAAAGTAATGAGAATGGGGAAGAGTACAAGAAGGCCCAGGTTTGGGTATTCGAAAACAGAAGAGGAGCTAAATTATGTGACTGAATGAGATCTAGGAGTGAATGTACTGACAAAATTTTCTCCGGAAATGCATATAAATGTTATAGCAAAGGCAGCAATACCTCCTTAGCAAAATAAAGGTTGAACCTAAAGCATATGGATAGATATATTCTCAATTATTATGTGAAGCCTAAGCTTGAATACGCTGCACTCTTCTGGAGTCCTTATATGAAAAAGCATATATAAATTAGTGAAAGTTAGAGACATTCAGCGAAAATGATGACAGGGATCCGAAATCTCCGTTATAAGGAGAGGCTAAATGAGTTAGTCTTGCCACCACTCGAAGATAGTGGAAAAATGGACGATAATTTTCTTTTTGTAATCCCTTATAATTTTGACAGAACTGATAGGGAGTGATGCTTTGATATGGGTGCCTTTATACCTAGAAGTCATATTTTAAAGTTACATATGAAAAATTTCTTCGGTGGATGTAAGAATAATTGATATTTGGACATCGCTAAGCGAACATGCATTCTTCATGTTTAGGAAAGATAGGATAATAATTAATAAGTAAAAAAAAAATACAACAAGGAGACAGGAGTTATGCTCTTTCCTGTGAGCACAATTAGGAAAATACAAAGAGCCCCCCCCCAAAAAAAAAAAAAATGCAAGTTCATAAGCTTCCTGTTGAGGAACCTTGTCGAATGTTCTTTGCTAGGTTGTCAAATATGTCATCCTATTATGTCTTCTGTTTTGATTCTAAATTCTCATTTTGTGATCATATCTATACCGGTAAGAAGATAATGATACCGAATGGATATGTATCTAAATTGCCAAAATTATGCTATACATTAGAATTTACAGTAATGCATAACCTGTTAATGTAAACACGGCTTAGGAAACGACATAAATCACCAAACCAGCTCTTTTTGTCAGTCTAATCTTTAAGAAAGACATTAATTAGAATACTGATTGAAATTATAAGATCTTGATTAAAATTATATTAATCACGTAAGGTAATTTCATAATGCGTATTTCATTGATAGAACAACACTTGGTTCTAACTAGAGAACGCAGGGGCAAAATAAATTTTATTGCCTTTTATTGTACTTATTTATATGCTAAACTCTTTTATTACACAAGCTAATAAATAGTTAATGTATTTTACTCAATTAATATACTCAAAATAATCTCGAAATAAAAGTTCACAAAACATAAACAAAAAATAAAATTTGTGCTTGTAGTCATTGACAACAACAGCCTCGCGCCAAGCGTTAGGTGATGTTTGACACTTCTCAAATCGTGGCAATATAAGCGATTTCTCGATAACAAACGATATAATATTACATCTTATTATCCTTTTTGAATTATGGTACATCATTCTTAAGGTCCGTGTCGTTCACTGAGAGTGTCGTTTCGTCATTTCCGCGAAATCGTTTTTTGCAAATGAGGGTGGAACCTATCCAGCAAAAAACACACGTGAGTGCTGAGTGGTGTATCTCACTTCTCTGTCTTATTTCCATTGTATTTGCGCCTTTATTTGTGCATATATGAAGTAGTTTATTTGTCAGGTTAGCTTTTCTATTAGAATTATGCTATTTTGTCTGTGTTTACTTTGTCTTTGTAGTATTTTTATTTGTTAAAAAGGTGTGTAGGTGATCGATCTTTCCCTGGGGTGGCCTCGCAGGCACTGAGACCTGGTCAGTCAATAGGAACTAAGGTCGTATGTATAACATAATGTGTGTCCTTCTTATGTTTTCAATGCTTTTAAGTAAACTTTACAATTATGATATCTTTTTATAGGAAAACTTATGGGGAGGGTATGGGACAGAACTTGGGGAGTGGGGCATGGGATAATCCCATCCCTCCTCATGATTTTTTTATCTCCAAGTTTTGTATGGACTGAGGAGAGAAGAGCGGATTATGTGATAAAAATCCACCGTAGAATAATACTGATGGAAGAAAAGTAACCCTCCCTAAAGTGTAATGTATACTGTATTTTATTATAACAGAAACTAAGACTCACACTACACTTAAGTATATATCGAGGAGGAGTGTGTTTACTCATAATCGTAAAATGCCCTTACTACAGTGTAGTGCGAAAGTCTTGGTGTCTTTTATATTAAATTATACATTTCCAATTGTGGACTGTTTTTCTTTTAATCCGTAATATCCTGTTTGCAGCCATTATTGCTTAATTTTTTATAAGATAATTGTTTATTTTCACACCTACAAGAAGTGAAATGAATACACAAAACTTTGGAACGATTTTTTAATGAATTAAAAATAATAATTTCTTATACAGTATCCACTTTAATTTGAACTGTGGAGTGAACACACCTAATGAATTTTATAAGATATTGCTAACTGGGGGTGAAAGAGTAAATATTTTGGGAAATACGAAGACTAATAGTATTGCATCTTATAAAAGTTACAGTAGCAATAGCCATGCTATTGTATGCTTTTATGTTACCTATCACTCATAGAGGAAATATTCTGTATCTAAGGAACAAAACGAAAAACGTTTTAGCTCTTATCAGTTAAAATTATACATGTTAACCCTGAAAAACTTTGTCATATAGGTAAATTGACTTTTATTGATAGGTGTTTGATTGTATCTTTTAGACCTTTACACTCTTGTTTTCCCAAACCTGTTTGTCTCAATAGTCACACTTAGTGCTTTACAGGATTTATAGCAAAATTGTCATAATTTTCATGCATTTAATTACATTGTGAGCAGTTCTCAAGACCTACATACCCAGGTTTGCATATTTTTATAATCACGCTTGCCATTTTTCTGGATTTTTAAGTGAAAAACTTATCCTTTGTATTTTTTAGTAGATTATTACTGTCAAAGCAAACCTGTAGTAGGTGTAAGGCCTACATTTATTTTATGAGTATGTGAAGACTTTTCTTCCCTGTTTGAGATCTTTAGTTACATGTGGTAACAATGTTTAATTTGCCTGAAATAGTGTATTGAACAGAAGTTTGAACCAGAACGGCTTATTATTTCAAGAAACTGAATGAAATAGTATAGCCTACATTCGTATTTTATTATATCCTTGGTACTTTTAAGAGACATCCCTCTCTTACAAATGAAAGCATTTATCTGTAACTTCTTTCATTGTAAATTACCTCCTATTTGAACACAGATAGATATACTGTAGGTCTGTGAAGAATATTGTCTTATTCCATATCAGTCTTTCACAGTTTATATTTGCTTTTTCAGAACTGCTGTAAATACTGTACTGCCAAAGTTTTTCTGGCAGGACATTATGGCATCCAAGGAAGCATCAGGTGAAAGCGATGAGTCGGGTATAGAAGTAAGAATCATCGGAGAACCCATTGTGAGTTTCCTTTATTTTGTAGCTTAATGATGTTAGCATTTAAGGGTCTAGTCACAAGATGATCAATGGATCATAGTTGTGATTCTGGTGTAGTTACTCTTCTTTTAATTATTATTTGAAAATATGTTACTGAGTATAGCCAGATTGGGATAAATATTGATATATAAGTAGGGGTGAGAAACTCCTCTTGTATTTTTTCAAGATAGAATTTTTCTTCTTGTCTGGTATATGTGGAACACTCTATAATTCAGTCTTTTAAACCCTTTGTAGATATAGTGTAATATCTGGGAAAGAGTAAAGAATTTTCATTTGAGTATAAAAGATATAGCGTATTATCAAACAAGAATGAGAAAAGTTTGAAATAATTTTTTCTCCAAATACATGTGTTGTATAGCTGAATCTATTTTTTTTATATACTGTATGTGGTCATATGGAAATTTTTTGTTAATTACCATAGTTTATATAATATATACAATACAGGGGGTCCCCAGTTTACATCGAGAGTTCCGGTCCTGAAAAGTGATGTAACCCGAATTCAGTGTAAGTTGGAACACACTTAAATAAGCATGTTTGATAATGCAGTAGTAAAGTTTCTCCCTTTTCCATGCATTTTACTAACTCTACTTTCACTTCCATGGTGATGCTTTCCTTTTCTTGCCATCAAAAGAACTTGCTTTACGCTTAAGAGATATCATACAGTCCAAAAATGATTAAATGAGAAGCAAAATAATTTATGGGAGATGTGTTGTAGCCACGCAACATCGTAATTGAGGACATCGTAAACTGAGGACCCCTGTATGCAGTGAATGGGTTTTGAGCCTAGTCTAAGTAAAGTTATATTCATATCATTAACTTAAACTTTTCAGGGAAAAGGGCTCTTTGCAACCAAGAACTTCAAGTCTGGTGATGTCATCTTCGAGGAGAGACCGTTGGTGTCCTGTCAGTTTTTATGGAATGCTGCGTATGGGTATTTAGCTTGTGATTACTGTATGAGGTAAGATTATGGATGTGAATCTGTAATTTTGAAATTACTGTGTAGTTGAATCTGGGGGCCAAACTTGCTCAGTAGTGGTGCGCACCAGTTGGGAGGTGACTGATTCTTGTTTGATTCTACCATGGGATGTTAGGAAGAGCATCCAGCCCTGATCCCCCCTGCTCCAACCTTTCTGTGTCCACCCTCATTCATAAGCCTAACTATGACAAAATCGTGCAAAAAAAAAAAAAAAAATGTCCAAGTTAGTGTGTACAGTATATAAAATTTTCATCATTAAAGATTTTTTTTTATTAGTGATGTGGATTGGGCAAATTTGCCTTTATTTGTTCCCGAGCTTGAAATTTCACTGTTCTTCATTGACGCCTCACATCACGTAATGTACCAAGTCTGCTGACCTAACATGAATACATTCATTTGAAGGATGCCACTTCATGGCTATCTTATCTCCAAGTGTTTCTGGCAAAGAAGATCTGTACAACCCAAGTTTGGGAGTTGAACTTATGGCCTACTGGGGGGAAAGCCAGGTGCAGTAGCCACTTAGATTTTGAAGGTAACTTGCAATGTGTGTGTTTTTGCACCATTTTATGTTACACAAATAGTTCCCCTTTGGAAGGATTTAGACTGTAAGCTCTCTTTTACATCCTGCTGATGACTTGAACACAAATAAGTTGCTTTTTAGCTCATGTCTTTTACCACTGAGCTGCTGCAGCCCACCCAAAATCACCATTTTATGTGTAATATTTAGCTCTCATTCAAATAGGGGTGGACACGAATTTGGTGGAGCTGGGGGATTATGGCTGGATACCCTTCCTAACTACCCGTGATGGGATCCAGCCCGTGTTGAGTCTCTTCCCGACTCAGAGCGGCCCCTCAAAAAATTATCATTTTAGAATGGGGGTGAACAATGACATGATGGAGTTGTGAGATTAAGGCTGGATGCCCTTCCTAATGCTCCATGGAAGTCTCAGACCTGCTTTAGTCACTTCCTGATTTGCAAGCTTTACCACTGAGCTACCACAGTTGCCAAGGTGACTTCCTTTGTGTACATTTTTTTGTATTAAGAAAATGAATCCCAGTAAATAAAAGTGGATACTTGCTTCGTTTTTATGCTAGCTTGAAAAGTTTTTCCTCATGGGGCATAACATTATTTCTTACCTTGATGGACAATGATTCAGGTATATGTTTTGCTAAGTGTACACCTGCAGTCATATGAATTTTTGCCTCCCTCCTGATCCAAGGTATTCCAAATGTTGATTGGTTATCTGTAGTAGCTCAATATTGGGTTATTACCAGGGGTCCGATTGAGCATAATGTAGTACACCTATAGCAGAAGAAACCTTCTGTCTCCAGTGTTCCGTTATTCTATCTATATACAAAACCCATAATCCCAATTATAAGGCCGCTCTTGGAGTCGAAGTAAAAAGTTTGACTCTGGGAGGGTAATGCAATGAAGGGGATATCCATTTCACTAGCTCTGTCTCATTTAGGCGACTTTTATAAAAACAAGGGAAACACAAAGGAGGTATATACCCCCCTTGGGGAGAATGTTCAGTTATTAATAGTTTGATGAGTGTTTACTCTCTCTTTACCAAATATTGGGAAAGACTGTTATGGCCTCTATTTTAGGTCATAATCCTACTTTAAGAATAATTATGCAAAACTTCAGGAATGGTTAGATAATGTTGCCAAAAATAATCATGTATGGATAAAAGAAATACATAGTAATATAGTTTATTTTACCTACTGTAAATATTTACCTTGGCTTACGTGGTGATTTGAATTTTCACAGTAGATTCTAATGACAAGAAAATGTCATATATGACAAAAAATTTAATATTGCAATTTAATTTTTTAATAGATTCTGGATAGATATTGCATTTCATAATGTACAGTAGCTTAATATAGAATTGTAGAAGTTTCTTTTAAATTGGATATCGTTTTAGTTACTGTCATAATTGGAGACAGATATGTGTGTAACTTGAATTTTCGTGAGGGTAGATAATGGACAGAATATGCAGTTCCTAATATTAATGTGTCATCTTGCTAAAGACAAATTACAGAATCCTTTTTATCATCAATATTTATTCTTGTAAATTTCATATTCTTAGACCGCTTGAAACGGCCGAAGAAAATGCTTCACGTTTAGCACAGAATCCGCAGTTGTCTCTTCCATATCCTGACTTCTGCGATACTAAAAAAGATGCTGTAGTTGAATGTCCTCATTGTGATGTAAGTATTTTGGCAAGTATGTATATGTAAGTACTTTTGGAAGTACATATGTGCAAGTACTTTTACAAGTTTGTTTTTGCAAGGTCAGTATGTACATGTAAGTGCTTTTGCAAGTATGTATATGTAAGTACTGTACTTTTGTAAGTGTTAACAGGTAAGTACTTTTTCTAGTATATTCATGTAAGTACTTTTGCAAGTATGTACATGTGAGTACTCTTGCAAGTATGTACATGTAAGTACTTTTGCAATTATGTATATGTCTGTATAACAGCTATCATTTCAGATTCCATTTCTCTCCAATGTGTTATCGCTTGGTGGTTTTTTATACATAGATAATCTTTATACATTCATAAAACTAATATAATAATCTTTATACATTTATAAAACCAATATAGGATGCTGAGTAGACTAGTGTAGTATAAGCAGTTAAGTTATTTTTTCAAGATATCCTGACCTGATTACAAAATATTTAATCTCATGTTATTGTTATTACATGCTAGTAATAGCCCTCTAATTTAACGCTTTGACTATGCCAAAATAAAGGAATCCTTAGTATTAATTTTTTTAAGCATATCATGCCCTCTTGAGTCAGTATAGCAGAGATAAATATAAATATGCAGAAACTTAATAATCTAGTCTTAATTCCCCAGCTCCAAACTGTGTCCACTATTTTCAAATGGGCATTAATAGTGACACATAAAATGGCAAACAGGCACAATCATTTTCACTCACGTTTGCATATGGATACTTTAAAAGATTTAGCTAATGGCAGTCTAAGAATTCAGAGCCAAATCTCGGGTTTCTCCTGTCATTTATTTAGAAACTAAACTTCTCAGCTGATTTGTAATTCCACTTTTGTAGTGTATATTTTGGTGGTTAGTATTCAAGGGTTACTGTAATTATTATTTGTGCCATATTTGTTCCGTTTTCTCTCAAAAAATACGTAAGCTCTTTGTTCTTTTTCCTAATTGAGTTTGCACATGATTAATTTTCTCTTTATGCAGTTCTTGTCTGTATAGCATTTGTGGATTTCTCCCTTTTGGTTTTGATAATTAAATACCAATTGCATGCTGGATATAATTTTTAAGTCTGTGGTCATGAGCAATAAGATGTTGAAATTTCATGGGGCCTTATGCTTGGAGCACATATGTGGGTCATTCTATAAGTTAGTTTTAATCCCCATTCAAGAGAGGATGGGCACACACAGGCAAGTTTGAACTTGGGAATTTAGACTGGATGTTTTTCCTAAGGTTCCTCGGTGGGCTCGAACACGAGTTTGACATTTCCCAATACCAGCACTTTAACCACTGCACTACCTCCATATTATTTTGATATTAGCTCTGACTTTAATGTGTTCAGAAATATATATAATATTGAATAGTTTTTAATGTTAATACTGTATCTTATTTCATGTTCACTTTGCAGGCCTCGTATTGTAGCCGTGAGTGCCGAGCGAGTGCCTGGAATCAGTACCATGAAACTTTGTGTTTGAGATCATTCACACCAGACCCAACTCATCCTTTGGTAATGCTGCAAGAAGCTTGGAAGTAAGGTTTTAGAAAACAACTCATTTCTACTTTGTTAAAAAAGGTTTTTGAATACAGCTTATATCTTCCCTCCTAGTTATCTAAGGTTTTGGAACACAACTTATGTCTGCTCTCTTTGTTATGTAAGGCTTTGACACACAACTTATATCAGCTCTCTTTCTTTGGTCTTTGCAGTCCCATCTTTTAAAGCATATCTACAGCACTTTGTTTATCACATAATGCAGAGCTATGATAAGGTATATCAAGAGGAATATATATTGCCTGTGCAACTCACGATCATGTGTATTGAATAATTTGTTTCAAAACGGTTTTCTTTCTTCATTATCATGATTTACTTTTATCATTGTAAATTTCTTTCACTCAATAATATAGTTCTTTTATAATGACATGCATTTTGTCATAAGTCACCATATATAACGTAAATATTTTGCTATATGTAATACAGTAACTCTTGCCTGTTTATTTCCATCCCCATTTGAATGGGGAGTAATTATGACAATTAGATATATTAAAATAAAGCTTCTTATCTGTTAGAGTTTTGATGCAATAATATCTAATAAGGTTCCATAGTACAAATCGGGGAAAGTATAAAATACCACACTGTTGCTAAATATAACCACTTTCTATTTTTCTAAATGAGACGTCATATCCCACTGAAGCCAGCATGTTGGTCATAAGAACTGAGGTGGAGGAGCATTCACTCACTTTGCTCATCTTTACCTCATCTATTTATTGGAAAAAGAAATATATTCGTGAAGAAATGGCTAACCCCTTGCTTCTTTATCCCTTTTTATCACTTTCTTGCATCACACAAGGAATATGAGCATGGAATATTTTCATTTCCATTTCTAGGGGTATTCTTTGTAGGCACCTGCTGTGACATTCAGAGAATATCATTGGTGAATCCTTTTGCCCTTTGACTTCCACGAATTTGTTTATCAATAACATTATGAATATAGGGACCATGGTAGCGCAGTGGTCAGAGCACTTGACTTGGAATATGACATTCCCGTGCTCAAGGCCACTGCGGAGCATTAGGAAGGGCAATCAGCTTTATTCCTCAGCTCCAACTTGTATGTGACCAACCCCATTGAATGAGGATTAATAGTGATATATGAATATGTAAACAACAGAAGCATAGTAATATACCTAGGACAATTTGTACTTGTGGAAAGAAAATTGTATAATGATTATGTAAAGAATGTTCATAATGACTAAGGTTTATATGAAGACCAACTGTGATATGAGGTGGAAAGCACGGTTCAGATAATGCTAAAGGTAAATCCCAAGGTAGAATACTGGGATTGGAGTATGCAATTAGGGTAAGTTTGTATGGAGAGACCTTGAAGATCTTCTACTATGGAGACCCCTTCCAGAAACGGGTACCAAAGATTTAGAAAAATTTAGAGAGGGTGAAACAGTACACAGAAATGTCCTCTTATACTCAAATTTGATATTGTGAGGATTTTACTGCGATACTTGGAGAGATGTCGTTATGATTTAACTATTTGTGTATGCCGTGTGTAGTATGTTATCATTTCTTGAATTAAGACTAAATATCATCCTGTTTGTATGTTAGCACCAGAGCAGTGCTAATAATATTTGTATAGATATTCTTTTTAGAAATATCCCTATTTGAGAGATAAGAGCCCATACATTTCATTAAAATATTATCTTATTTGTTAAACAAGCGATAAGATCAAATTGTAAATTGTTTTTTGTAAAGATGAGTAACCTGCAGATCCCCATGTAGTGTTACATAACCCGTAAATTGTTAAGTCAGGTTAGATTAGGTTAGGTTAGGTAAAGTAACTAGGAAATATGGATAACCCTGGAGTATCTTGGTTTGATTAGTTTCCTTTGTAAATGTTAATAGCCTAGAGTATTATGGGGCTACATATCTGTTTAGGAGCGGAAAATTACAGAGAGTTAATTATGCCTTTCCTTCCATATCAAAAGGTGGTGGGGATTGCAGGCCGAATCGTGCCACTTGAAAGGGTCTTCTTCTTCCTCCAGCAAAAAGAGAATAAGGACCTCAGAAGTAGAGTATGGGTACTGCCAAAATTTCTTGGAGTTACTTTAACACCAGGCTGCTTGGTACAAAATTTATGCTTCCATTGAATTGTCTAATGTAAGGGAGGGCTGTTGGAAGGCTGTTTAAAGGAAATTTTTAAAATAAGAGCAAGGATGTTGTTGCTGGCAATTAAATTTATTCTCCTTAGTAATATTCACCACAGAGTGAGCTAGATGATGAATTTTACCACATAAATTTTTAGGAAAAAATATCCCCAAATATCCTAGAATATATCCTTATATATCCTAGAAAAAAATATCCACAAATATCACAAAAAAATATTCCTCAATGTCTTAGGAAAAAAGTATCCCTGAATATCCCAGGGAAAAATACCTCTGCACGCATCATCGTTCTTTCTTGTTTTTGAACTCTCCTTTTGGCCCACAAGAATATAATATATGACCCTTCCCTACGCTCTACTCTGGACCACAAATTAACTTCATTATTTAGTGATCTTTAGTTGCCATAATTCATAGAAAAGCTTCTTTAATCTTTAATATTGCTTGTTTATTTTGGATCTCAACTGAAATAACGTGAGGAATGTGTTGGAAAATTGGTTGGGTTAAGTGAATTGATAGAAGTACCCTCTGTTTACGAGAATTTACAAGTTATTTAATTTAAAACAAATATTATGGTTCGAGATAGTACTCATTATAGCATTTTAATAATATTGTTATTATGGTATTGGAAATTCAGTAGATATTTATAATATAGTTTGATAGGAGATAAGTTTTAGGATAATAGTTTTGACATAATGGAGAAATCAATATTTTTTACCTGTCCTTAGTAAAGGCATAGGCTTCCTATACTTATGAAGTAGATGATATTGGAGTACTGTATCCTCTTCTTGAAATGCCAAAATAAGATAGTGAATACAGTCTTTTGGTTGTTTTAAAATTGCATATTAAGAATATGACCCAAAATTGACGGTAAATTATTGTAGAGTGACCGTAATTATTAAGTACGAGGTTTTTAGTATTAAAGAAATTTTATTGACAAAGTGAAATTGGGATCTCCTGAATATAAATAGCCCTCAGAACCCCATGTAATGTTAAATAACTTAAATACTTCTTATGTTAGATTAGTGGCCGCTGTGGTTAGGTTGATAATGCATCCGACTTGATTTGTCAGATCAACGGTTCGAGACCCACCAGTCTGAGGTTAGAAAGGGCACTCACTCAGGGTAAAGGTCGCACTGCCAAAATCCAAGTCATTCGAAAGGATGCACTGTCTTAGCCATTAATTGAGATGGGTGTCTGTGACGTAAAACTGGATCATCGTCATATGTTAGGGTAGGTAAATATGAATAGCTGTAGAGCACCTTGCAGCTACTCATATACAAGATCTTGAAATTGAATTTGCATGAAAGGATCTTGTTTTCTTTGTAAGCTGTAAGGATAGGGGTGTAAGAGTATGTATGGGAGAAAACATATGGTAGGATATGGAATCTTGATGAAGCTGGGAGAGGGAATTGAATCTGATATATTTGGAGGATCTTTTCCCATGTCCACCTTTTGATATGGTCCCCAAAGAGAATGGAGGTTGACAAACCTATACATAGATCGATATAAGTGTTATTTGTCAAATCCTAATGTGTGTAAATACACTACATTGAAGAGATATTTGAAAATATAGCTCTTGCCTTTATACAGTCTCTTGTTTTAAGGAATTTTTTTTAAGATTTCACTTCCTTTTAGAATGAAATTAGAAGGATTGGAAACTGATTTGCTCTTCCATTATTTGATTCCATTTTCTGCTTTGCTGTTATTAAAACATAATTACTAAAGCAGGCATGAAGGCTTAAAAATAAACAATTTAACATTCTGATATTTATCGTTTCCAACTGTTGAAGGTATAGTGGTACAGGATGCAATTCCCATCACTCGTTTGGTAATTAGCAAGTTATTTGCTTAGATAACAGTCTGGCTTATTATTTTGGTTGAGAAACATGTCAAAAAGCATTTAATAAAGAGCAAACAACTTACAACTTGCTATTGTCTGTTTCACCTATCTGGCACGAGGGGCATGAGTTTGATCTTCAACTAAAATACTTGGCTAATTGCTGCTATTTTATACTGATGCATAATGTGTTTATGTACTCGCACATATGCAAAGGCTGCAATCCACTTTGTGAGGGGGATAGGCCGAGTCAAAGCCCACACATTCTCCAGAAGATAATATACCTTGATCACTCCTCTGAGCTCCCTCGGGATAATATGTCTAGCTTGTTTAGTAAAATTTACTCTTTTTGTAGATAATGCTGCAGTCACGTTAATGACTATTTGAAAGTTGTTTAATATGGTAGTGTGGATTGTACTCATAATTGTGTTCTTAATTGTTCGCTTTTAACAGCACGTCAAGACATATGCTTTATGTCATACCATATAATAATATGAATATGATGAACGTAACATCTTGACATGTCATATAGTTCTTGGCTCATATTTTTGTGGGAACATTTTATTTCTTCATCATGTTATCGGAGTTCCAAAATAGAAGAATAAATTATCCACTCACTACTCCAGAATTTTTCCTGACATCTTTATTTCATCATTAATTCAAAAATTTTATTTTGATACTGAAGCTACTTTTTGATAATTCTCTTAGATTTGTGTACCTATTACGATTATTTTTGCAACAGCTCTGCTGCTGTATTATTATTATATAGACTGAACGTTTTACTTCATACCCTTTCTTGACTTTTTCCACCTACAATACCTGGTATTTGGGCATTTGCATTGTATATTGTACATTTTTTCTTACTTAAAATTCTCTTGATGCAGAAACTTAATTTCTTATTTACACTTGTTAAAATCTTCATATAGCAATCCTCAATTTTATATTTACATATATTAAGATTTACAATTTGTAACCATTAGTTTCTTTTTTACATATGTTAAAGTTTACATATTATAACCCCCAATTTCATATATATATATATATATATATATATATATATATATATATATATATATATATATATATATATATATATATATATATATATATATATATATATATATATATATATATATATATATATATATATATATATATATATATATATATATATATATATATATATATATATATATATATATATATATATATATATATATATATATATATATATATATATATATATATTAAAATTGGACATATCGTAACCCTCAGTGTCTCACTTAAGTATGTTAAAATTACATTTTGTATCTTCAATTTCTTATTTACATATGTTAAAATATACATATTGTAACCCTCAATGTATTATTAAATTTTACATGTGTTGAATTTTACATATTGTAACCCTCAATTCCTTATTGATGCATGTTAAAATTTATTTGTTTTTTCCTTCCCAGACAGATGCATTACCCACCAGAAACTGCTTGCATCATGCTCTTAGCCAGAATAATCGCTACCGTTCGACAAGCATCGGATAAAGAGGGAGCTATGGCTCTCTTCATGCAATTCTGCCATCGCACTGTAAATGAAGAGGAGGAAATAGCTCATAAATTACTTGGTGCCGAGTTCCACGACCAACTGGAAACACTACGGAACATGATGGAGAAGGCGTTATGGGCTCCTGAGGTTCAGCATGTGAGTATAATTTATTTTTTATTTTTCATTATATGCTCTATGTAAGGTATTATAATTTTTTTTTATGTTGTGTCATTATTAGTCTCCATTTGGAGGCAGACAGAGACGGATTTGAAGATAGGTAATTATTACTGGATGGCCTTCTTACTGCCCCATGGTGGGCTTGAATGCAGGTCCATTTCCTCCTGAATGAACATTTTACTGCTATGCTATGGTGGTCTCCTTACCGGTATAATAACTTAATACTTCATGAAATTAATGTATTATTTCTTATCCCCCTTTGTTAGGTAAGTGATTTTGCGGGCTCCCAGAGGCAGCTGCTCCGCATGTGCTCTTTGGGTTGCTTCCTGGCCAGAGGGGGCGCAGGCGGATACGCCCCGGGTGCACGGGGCTGCAACGGGCATATATGTCTTTATTGATGTTCAAGCTCATATGTATAATGTTTTACCACAAGCCCAACATATCTAATGTACTTTCTGGTAGTCATGAATTTTGAGAATTAGGTGCTTTTGCTTTTATTAATTTGGGAGTATAGTGTGTGTTGGAATTTGTACTTAAAATGATTGAAAATATATTTCTATGAAATTTTCATTTAGATTGCTGTCTGAAGCACAGTACAATGGGCTTGCATCTTGTGCCCTTTTTAATAGTGCAATTTTGAACATTCACGGTTATAAAATATAATTAAAAAGTTAAAAAATCTTCACCTATGGAATACATTATAGCAACTACTGTACTGTTATTACAAAAATTCCAATTCTACTAGGTAAAGTTTAAGCTTATTACCGTAATCAGGCATGATTCAAAGTATATAGGAGGTTGGGAATAGGTTGTGTGCAAACTGTGTAGGCAGTTATATGTAAGGGTCTCAAACATGTGTGGATTTCGATTAACGCGTACAATTGGGTCGCCAACTGGCTGTGAAAGATGAGTGTTGACTATATCCTTTTTTGGTCTTTGGAAAATTATAAATGGCAAATATTTTACATTAATGACATTCCTGTGAAATAATAAAACTGAAACTTGCTTCATTTTACATGTACATAATTTTTATTGTTTCCTAATTTCTTTATTTTCAGTGGTTAACTCCTGAAGGTTTTCGTTCCCTTGTAGCCTTGGTTGGAACAAATGGCCAAGGCATTGGGACCAGCCCTCTGAGTCGATGGGTCCGTAATTGTGACGTTGTTGAAGTTGGCACTCCGGAGAGAGAAAAATTAGATCGATTAATCGATAATGTTTATGAACAACTTGAAAAAGGTAATGCACTCATTTATCTCTCCATTTTTCCATTCACATGCCTACATTTATGGGTCTGTCACCTCAGGAGTCGAGCATTGTACCACTATGCTATGAAGGTTCCCTATGCCAAGAAAGAAAATGATGATATTAAAATTTGTACCTTTTTGGTGAGGATAAAGGATATCTCACTTGTGATCCTTGTGTAACATGAGACCCGACTAAATATGATAAGGAAATGAAGAGCTGGCAGCATGTTTCTTGTCTGCTACATAATAGTTGATAAAATGTGAGAGGATAGGTAAGGTTTGATGCAGCCTTGTTGCCTCTCCTTTTTTTTCTTGTTGTTCCCGCTTTGCTTGCTTCGGCAGGATAAGTCATCTTGTTAAGTGAAATAATTATATTTTTTCCGTATTGCATGATCTCTGAAATATATCTGCTAAGACTGCTTGTAGCCTGTATGTTTCCCTTTGCTGGAAATGACATTTTGATATTTTGAGGAATACTATTCCTATGGGGATCACTGTATCGTAGCGGTTAGAACACCCTACTCGGGAGGTAATAGACCCATGATCGAACCACCGCCAGGCGACAGAGAGGGCATCCAGCATTAACTCCTCAGCTCCAGTCTGATTGTGTTCACCCCCATAATGAGGATCAGTAGCAATGAATGAAGACAAAAAAAAATTATTTGAAGTTCCTTATTTGTCTTAATATGCAAATTTAAGTGACGATGAGCATGTTAGAGCATTGGTACACTGAAGCTAATTGCTTTATTAAATGACGGAAAACAATGTTAAAATGAATTACTGTACAGTATATAAAATTCCTATAAAAATGTATGAATAAAATTTTGATTCCTTGGTGAATATACTGCAATCATGTTAAGTAAGTTTTTTGATATTTTTTATGTGCAAGTGTGTGTTTTCGATTTATGTGTCACTATTAAACCCATTATGAGGTTGGATACAGACAGAATGTGGCTGGGGAATTGTGACTGGATGCCCTTGCTACTTGACCATAGTGGGCTCGAACGTAGGTCTGGTTGCTCCTGAGTCAAGTATTCTAGCCACTTACCTACTGTGGTCCCAACTTAATATGCAAGTGAAGTTCCATAATATATAATGAGTTTTTTGTGAAGGAGAGATGTTGGGAGGCTCTTAATATCTTTGTTAATTCTAATATTATGTGAATATTATTTTCCCGTTTTTTATACAGAGGCTGGAGGATTCCTTAACAACGAAGGCTCTGGACTGTACCCATTGCAGAGTGCATGTAACCATAGCTGTGACCCGAATGCTATGCCAACATTCCCATACAACAACTTCCACCTTGTCATGACGGCTGTCAAGGACATAGCTGCCGGAGAGGAAATATGCGTCAGCTATCTCGACGAGTGTAACCTAGATAGAAGTCGCCATTCAAGGAACATGATTCTAAGGTGCGAATTGCAACGTAGATGATTAACACTTGATATTTTTTATCATCTTGGTTAAGTATTTGTTTTCTCCTGGTGACTTATGTTAAGTAACTTTGTTTTTTCATGTTTACTTACTTTAAGTTCCATTTGCAGCTTGACTTGAGTGAACACTAGTACTGGTACTTTATTAGTGATATGAATTGTTTCGGTACTAGGTAATAAGCAAGATTTGTTTATAATTTATATCTGTTCAGAATAGGGGAATATAGGCATTAAAGAGAATCTCGAGAATAATAATTAGGCCACTTATTATTACTGAGTTTTTGAATGAGTATAGAATATTTAGTGATTTAATATATAAAAATTTGATGATACTGTAGTGTGTATGTCAGTGTGAAAGGCTGCAGAAAAAAATGGATTCAATCCAGGGATGATGTGTCTCAGTATGAAAGCAATTGGAGGCACTGGTTTTTTATTGCTTACTCTGTACAGTGAGGATTTGCATTACTGTGAACACTGTTTTATGTGTCAGTTCGTTCCCATTCTTATGGAGGTCGCCACGAACATGTTGGAGCTATCGGATTAAGGCTGGATGCCTTATCTGAAGCCCCGCTGTCGGTTGAACCCACGTTAGTCATTCTCCCACTTGTGCTTTATCAGTGAAATACCACATTGTTGTGAGTGAAGGGTAAAATTATGGAGAGATGTAGACTATTCTTTTTCCCTTTGCTTTTATTAGTTTCTTTTGTTGTAAGAATCTCTACGTGGCATGAGACGACATCATTGTATGAAACATTATTTTTTTGCCCATATTGGTATATTCAAAAAGCCATATTTAGAGAAAGTATAAAGGGGAACTGATGTTCTATCTGTATATTAAAGAGGTTCAGTAGATTTTTGCATAAAGCAATATCAAGCATTAATGATCAAGTATTCATGTAGCAGTATTGGTGACTGCTGTAGCGCAGTGGTTAGAGCACTCGACTCAGGAAGCGACAAACCCTGTTTGACCCCTCCGTGAGGCATTGGAAAGAGCATTCAGCCTTAGTTTCCCAACTCCAACTTGTCTTTGCCCACGCCCATTTAAATGGGGATAAATCGTGACTCATAAATTGGCAAGATATGTATAACTTTGCTCTATACCCCCTTTATTCCACCCTTTGTTGTAGAAAGTGACTAAATGGGATATCCTTGGTGAATAGAGAGAATTCCACTCTGGTATTTCGTTCATATTGGAATAAATGACTAGAAAAATGGTGGAACAAAGAACTGGCAATTCCTCCTACTTTGAGACTACTTTCTGCTTTACAATTTGCAGAAGATAAGAGGAAGAGCATTGTCGTGTTTTAGGCTTCTTACATCGGGAGTTTCAATACTGCTGTGACAACCATTCTAGTCTCAGCTTGACGCTGTATTTTCTTTTAAGGGGGATGGCCGATTCAAAGCACACATTCACCAGAAGCCAGACATACCTTGAACACTTCTCTCAGCTTCTTTGGTTTGTGAGATAATTATACCGCCTCCATGTTTCTCTGTGTGTCGTGAAAGTAGAGTATATGGGGTCAGAGTGTGGGTACTAGGAATCCTCCCCTCTGTATATTAATTCTGGAAAGAGTAAAATATGTAGCATAATGTATGCAATTTAAATTCATGTAACCCGTCGGATAATGGAATGATGTGTGTCTTATTGCAGGGAAAATTATCTGTTCACTTGTCGTTGCCGTAAATGTCTTGAACAAGCGGGAGACCCAGATGTTACCAGTGAGGAGGAAATGGAAGAAGGAGATGAGGATGACTGAATCAAAATTGTCTTCCATTTGTGAGTTTTTCTTTATTGATATTGAATATAAATTTGAGCCGTATTAGATTTTTTGTATGGATAGACACCCTATTCACCTCTTATTTCACTTTCAAGTTAGGAATTAGGATATGGTGTACCTTCTATCCTGTTATATTAAGTAATGAGTATATGCAACATGTTTCTTGACTAGTATTAGTATACATTACCCTTAGATATGTGACTTAGGGGAAGGAGGAGGGTATTTAGTGCTATTATATTTGTGGGTAATTTTAAATTGCTTGAAATTTCTGAGGATCCAATGATAATGCTATTCCTTAGTTACTAGTAAATGCACTCATTCAATACTCTTTTAACTTAATTACTTGCTTACAGTATCTTGAAGATGGAATAAAGGATGATTTATATTGGCATAAATTTTCTTTTCAGTAGGTGTAAAAGTTAGTATCGCTTCTTTTGTTTACAAATTTAAAGCGTCGTTTTTGTACACTACTGTGATTTAGGATATAGATCATCAATGTTTCCTTCAAAAGAAGTCAATATCCTAGCCCTAATGTTTCAGCAACTTTGTGCTTTCATTTTGGTCTGAAAACTGTATTGAATGTTATAAAATGTCTCTTTAAGAAATAAGCCCTCTTATAATGATTAAAATACCTGTATTGTAATTTTAATCATTTGTCCTTATCTTTTTTTAAACAGGTGTGACACTTCGTACATTAGATCAGCAAAGCTACCTCTCGTCATGTGAAAAACGCTTCTAGATACCTAGATCATATAATAGCATTGCAGGAAATATTCGTGAAGACTATGGTTCAAGTCCTCACTTTGTATACGTGAATAGTTGTTATAGCCTTATAGGTTTGTTATCTTGACTTTTGAAAAATTCCTCCCGCAAGTTATCCTGGAAAGTATGTTTATTAGATAAAATCCTAGTATTATATAAAAAGTTCAGCTTTATAAAGCTTAGTAGCCATTCTATTGACAAACCAGTGGAGATTAATGCAGTCATTAGAGCTATGTTCTCTCTAAATTGATACATATGTCATAGTAGATAAGCTTTTGTGGTAGCTACTAGCTAAGGGGTTCAGACTGTGTGTCACATATGTACAAGCAGTTCACTACTGTATTATTTCATTCTTCCACTTCACATTCTTGTCTCTTGTATTAGTGCAGGGTAATAAAAAAGTCATTCTTTGTGGTTGCATTTTTATTTTACTGTGAAATGACAGTATGAGATGCATAAACTCTCCATGTTGGCAGAGAGAGACAAAGTTCCAACTTTCTATTTTATATTTTTTAGAGACCACTAAAGATGATATACCTTCTGATGGGAAGAAAAGAATTCCAAATATATTTCTTGCAAGTTTTTACTTGCTACTAAATGATCTTGGCGTCACAGTGGTTAGAGCGTTAAAGTCAGGAAGTTACAAACCTGCGTTCACCATTCCGTGTTAAGATGGGCATTCAGCGTAAATTCCCTAGCTCTAGCCTGTCTGTGTCCACCACCATTTGAATGGGGAATAATAGTAACACATGAAATGGCAAACTAAGCAACCAATAAGAGAAGCAAATATTGAAATCCTGCTCCTTCAGTTCCTTTGCTTCTTTTGTAGCCATACTGCTAGGTCTAATAATTATGGTGTCTCATTTTTAAAATTGGTAACATTTTGGATTGAAGTATTTTGGTATTTTGTGAAATAGATACTTTTAAAAGTGATGTTGGAATGCTGGTAGTAGGTTGAATTTTTTTAAGTCATCACCTGACATTGTGGCACAATGGTAGCGACTAGGCTGATATTATACTAGTCCCAGATTTGATTTTAGCCTAGGTTTAGCTCAGATTTCATTTTCTTAAGTCGTTACTAATTGAAATGACCAGTTAATTGATGGGGATTGGTGATTTCTTTTAGGTCTACCAGATTATTCTGCCATTGCTTGTTGAAGTCCACTGGGTCCACATGATTGGAGAGGGGGCTTTGGCCCCAGTAGTATTGTAGGTATAAAGTCAGGCTCTCTTGCTGTCATTGCTCTTTGCTTCTGCCTTTCATTAGAGAGCCTTAACCTTTAATCAGGATAATATTAAAATAAATTCTGAAAGTTATGGAACACGTGACAGTTGCGTTTGTGTTATGTTAAATTATATGTTTAAGAAGCCAAAATCTCTTGAAGTTTATTCTCTCTTCCATTAGAATAGTGAAAATGGAATCCTTGTTGAAGGCTTTGCCAATGAAGATAATGCACCACCAGTGACCCCATACATTTAATGGTATATTAATTTAACCAACTTAGTTAAGTGGAGATACCATACAAGAGAGACTATCAACATCTCTTTCATAACACTTTGTTGCTCTGGCAAGGAAATTAGAAACTGTTGGAAGTACTTCGAGGATTGGAACTTTGGACTTCCAGAGTGAGGGGATTGTTCTCTATATACTTAATTACTGAAAAATGCACTAATATACTGTCTGATTCATTGTAGGTAGTATAGACAGTTTTTGTTCCTTTAATTCTCTGTAGATAGGGGAGTTTTCAAACATGGGCTTTAACAGGAACAAACCTTTGAAAGAACCATCTCTGAATAAAGAGGTAGTAGGGTTTACTTTTGGGAGCTTCTTTAGTGAGGAAATTTCGGAGATAATGGAACTTGAAGTTAAGAAATATTTTGAAGGAGGAATTTTTTTTAATTTGTAAACTTATGTAGATACAAGATTCTTGTCTATGCAAATTTATGGTAATACAAAACTAGTACGATAAATGGCAGGTAATCATAATTAATTTTTACTTTTTAGTAGTAACATTTCAGTACTTAGAAAGGAGAGAATACTGGTAGTACAGCTTATGGTATCTGTTGGTCATGCAAGTTAACATTGTAATCATACACTACAAAGTATCCACTACTGGAATGTTTTTTGTTTTGTCGTTTGTGTGCCAATCCCTTTTCAAATAGTGGTGAACACAGATAGGTAGTAGCAGGGGAATGAAGGCTTGATGCCACTCCTAATGCCTTGCTGTGGGATTGAACTCACATTAGTCACTTCTCAACTTGTATGCTCTGCCACTGAACTACTGAAGCCCCCAACATACAATACTGGAAAGTAGTCACAAAATTTGAGGTGGTGCGTACAATATCATAATCAATAGTTAAGCAGTTTATGCAGTCCTTGTCTGATGCACGAAGGAAATGAAAGTAAGAAATAAAAAAAGTTGGCTGACCAGTTTGTGTCACACACAACGATACACAATCTACACTCTGGTTGCAAGACATAAGATACTGTAACACCCTAAAACCCTGAAGTGTTAAGTTTTGAATAAGGATATTTAGATTAGAAAAAGGTAAGTATCAAACAGCTCTAACTAATAAAATGCAGATTATTACTTAGAGTGTCACTGGCACAAACTTAAATATGAATGTCCAAATCCATTACCATTCAGAGAGAGGTAAGATGAAAACTGGCAGATATATAAAAAGAAAAACTTATTGTTTAATCATACATAATAATGGATATTGTTATGATATAAGTGATCTAATCCTTTATTTATAATAAGGTTATTCCCTTTATCGCACCTCTTTAGTTTTCATTGTACTTATACCCGTTGTTGGTTTCTAATGTTTATATTGATTGGGCCGACCGGCACCCATCTTGCAACAATAAACTGGAAGCCATGATATATGCTCATTATTAGTACAAACCTTTACATTTGGCGACGAGTAAACCCTTCATGGATATGGGAAACCTCTCGAGTTTGGTTATATTACTGGCTTAAATAGATTCGCCTTGCAAGATTTCTGGTAGGTGCCAAATGTTTTGTTTGCCGACGCCAGGATTAGGCTACCATGGTTATGCCTAATTGGATCCTGGATTGATGCTGCGTGATTCACCTCGACTAGGCTAGTGTTGGATTTAAGCCTAGGTGCCCTGTATGATGTTGCTGCAGTTTTGGGCGCATGTTTCTTCAAGCCTAGCATACGTTTTTGCTACCCTAGCATATCGAATTGTCGGTTGTTTGGGTGCTACATTAGCCTAAGTGTTTGTGGATACTGGTAATATTACAGAATAGGTCCGCAATGTCGTCGTCGTTGAATCAGATTAGAATTTATTGTTTTAATCCATCGAAAATTTCCTTGGAATTATGGCTAAGCCTATTAGAGGCACATTTTAGTCATTTAAATGTCACTGAGGCTGACGAGAAAAAAAATCTCCTGCTTGTGTCATTGGGTACTGATGTTTTTAGTGTTTTAGGCAGTCTTTGTGCTCCTGATTTGCCCCACACAAAGTCTTATGCAGACTTGGTTCAGTTATTGAAAGGTCATTTTATTGTTAAGCCTTCTTATCACAGAAGTTTGCTAGCCTTCCAGCAAAGAAAAAAAAGGAAGGATGAGAGTGTAAAAGAATTGTATGCTGATTTAAAGGCTCTAGCAAAGCATTGTAATTTTGGCAACCAATTTGATGGTAGAGTAAGAGATCAATTATTTATGGCTGTAGATGCTGAAGTTTATTTTTCAAATATAGTGGCTCTCAACATAGATCTCCAAGCAATGACCTCTCAGGCTATTTTGGAGAGAATTTTGAACATGGAAAAAGCATTTGTAAGTGAGAAAGATGAGGTTCAGTCACAGGTTCAGGTTGTAAGAAGAAAATATGTAGGTTTATCTTGTCAACATTGTGGTTCCTCTCATGACAGCTTTTATTGTAGATTTAAGCATTTATCATGTTATAATTGTCATAAAAAGGGTCATTTACAGAAGGTTTGTAAAGAAGCCAAAAGAGAGAGTGGTTATAGTACAGCTAAAGGTTCAAATAGACCAAGCAAGAAAGATTTTAGGAGTAAACCTAAGTTTAATAGTAGGAAAACTGTAAAGATTGTGAATGATCAAGATGTATCATTAAGTGATAATGATGATGAGGATGATAAAGTGTTAACTGTCAGAGATAAAATCTATGCTGTTCATGCTGAACAATTTTATTTTTCTGTTAATAAGATCCAAGTTCCTTTTGAGGTTGATAGTGGTGCTACTGTTTCAACTTTGAATAAAGATTGGGTTGAGAAGTTGAATTTGAAAGTTGAACAATGTAAGAAACCCTTACAGGCTTATGATGATTTTAAAATAAAGGTTTTGGGAAAAGTGGTTGCTCCTGTTGTGTATAATGGATATAATGTATCACAAGTCTTTTATGTTGTTGGTTCAAAGAATACAAATTTATGTGGTAAAAATCTAATGAAACAAGTTGGTATTTATTTAGCAGGATTAGATGGAAGTACCAAGGTTAACAATGTTCATAATGTAAGTGTTGAACAAGTGTTTGAAGATTATAATGTTAATGTAAGCAAACCTATTTCTAGCATTGTAGCTAAAATTCATATAAAGAGTGATGCTATTCCAAAGTTTGTAAAAGCACGTACTGTTCCATTTTACCATAAAGAGATGGTTGAAGAGGCCATTGATAAACTTGTAAGTGAAAATATTATAGAATCTGTATCTCATAGTGAATGGGCTGCGCCTATTGTACCTGTGTTAAAAGAGAATAAGAAAGAAATTCGCATATGTGCAGATTTTAAGCATTTGAATAAGCAAATACAATGTGATAAATACCCCTTGCCTAAGATTGATGAACTTTTGTGCAGTGTTGGCAAAGGCAAATTTTTTTCTAAGATTGATTTGAAGAATGCATATTTGCAAATACCTGTTGAAGAACAAAGTCAAGAGTTTTTAGTTATTAATACACACAAAGGAATGTATAAATACAAGAGGTTGCCCTTTGGCTTGTCCTCTTCTTCTGGTATTTTTTCAAAGATTTATTTCACAGATCTTATGTAATATTGATGGTGTTGCTGCATATATGGATGATATAGTTGTCAGTGGTGAAACTAAAGATGAGCATGATGAGAGACTCAAGAAAGTTTTAAATGTGTTGCAATCTCATAATGTACAGATAAATAAGAGTAAAACAGTTTTAAATATGGAATGTATTGAATATTTAGGTTACTGTATATCAAGTGAAGGAATAAAACCATCCCCAAAGAAGGTTAAAGCAATTTTGGATGCTCCTTGTCCTACCTCAGTAGCAGAGGTCCACTCATTTTTAGGGATGATTACATTTTACTGTAGATTTATTAAGAATTTTTCAACTAAATCAGCTCCATTGTATGATTTACTGAAAAAAGGTGCCAAGTTTGAATGGACAAAGATTGAACAGAATGCATTTAAATGTCTTAAACAAGATTTTGTAGACTCTAAAGTATTAGTAAATTTTGATGGGTCATATCCCTTGATTGTAGAAGTTGATGCTTCACCTGTTGGTGTAGGATGTGTGTTATTGCAAAAGGTCAATGGAGTAGAAAGACCTATTTATTTTGCAAGTAAGAAATTGAGTAGTGCTGAGATGAAATATTCACAGTTGGATAAAGAAGGATTGTCTTTGATTTTCGCTGTCAAAAGATTTAGATATTTTCTTTTGGGTAGAAAATTTATGGCCAGAACGGACCATAAACCACTTTTAGGATTGTTTGGTAAAGATAAGCCAATTCCTCAGAATGCCAATTCTAGGATACAAAGATGGGCTTTGTTACTTTCTCAATATGACTTTGATCTAGTGCATAAACCTGGAAAGGAAAATGTTATTGCCGATGCACTTAGCCGTCTTCCAGTAGAAGATGAAATTCAGTCTGGGATTCCTGCTGAGTATGTAAGATTAGTGGAATTGCTTGATTTTGATGAAATTTCTTATAAGGTAATTAGACAATATAATAAGAAAGATAAAGTGATGTCTCAGTTAATTAATTGTCTAAGATTTGGTTGGTCTAAAGAAAATAATTTGTTACTCATGGAATATGGTAATGTTAAAGATGAATTGTCTCTTCATAATGATGTAGTGTTATACAGGAATCGTATTGTAATACCTGTAGAGTTGAGGTGTAAGATATTGACTCATTTACATAATGGTCATAATGGAATAAATGCCATGAAAGCAGAGGCTAGGAAATGGGTTTGGTGGCCAAAGATTGACCAAGACCTTGCAGAGATGACAAAGAATTGTAATATTTGTTTTAAGAATTATAAACAACCACCAGCTAATACTTTGTCATGGCCTAATACGGGAAAACCATGGTCTAGGGTCCATATGGACTATGCAGGTCCTATTGATGGTAAATATTTTCTAATTGTCATTGATTCTTATAGTAAGTTCTTAGATATACAGTTCTCTAGTTCTGCAACATCTGGTGTCACTATAAATCACCTAAGGAAAGTATTTTCTAATTTTGGCTTGCCAGACATGATAGTGTCAGATAATGCTCCTAATTTTGTATCACAGGAAATGAAGGTGTTTTTGCAAAAGAATGGTATAAAACATGTTTGTCCTGCCCCTTATCATCCAGCCTCTAATGGTCTTGCAGAAAGAGCTGTAAGGACATTTAAGGAGGGTTTAAGGAAATTTAAAGAGGGAGATTATACTACTAGAGTTTGTCGTTTTCTTTATAACTATAGAAGAACTGTACATTCTGCTACAGGAAAAGCTCCTGCAGAGATTATGTTTAATAGAAATTTCAGAGGTACTGTAGATGTAAAGCTGAAAGAAAGTAAAGAATGTAATGATAGTCTTTCAAATGAAGAAAACATGTACAAAGTTGATGATGCTGTGTTTGCACGTAACTATGGTAAAGGTCCACTATGGGTGGAAGGTAGAATTGTAGAAGTATTGGGTTTAAGAAATTATAGAGTGCAAGTACATTGTTCAGGGAATATGATATGGAAAAGACATTCTGATCAATTGATGCATAGATATTTTGGAGATTTCAATCAGTCTAATAATGAAATGTTGAATAATGATTATGATAATCCTGTTGTAAGTGAAATTGAAGCTGATAATCCTGTTGTAACAAGTGTTCCTAGTGAATTAACAACCAATTCTAATATTATAGAAACAAATGGTGTACCTTCAAGAGATGTAAGTAATAGTGCATGTGACGAGTTACCTATACAGACTCCAGTAGTGAGAAGGTCTCAGAGAAATATCAAGCCCCCTGATCGTCTTAATTTGTAAATAGTGTTTTGAACTCCTTATATAGAATTTTCATGTGTGCCTTGTTTTAAGAAGTTGATGATTTATTTTTTATATGTGATGTATTGCAAATTCTAGGGGAAAGGAATGTTATGATATAAGTGATCTAATCCTTTATTTATAATAAGGTTATTCCCTTTATCGCACCTCTTTAGTTTTCATTGTACTTATACCCGTTGTTGGTTTCTAATGTTTATATTGATTGGGCCGACCGGCACCCATCTTGCAACAATAAACTGGAAGCCATGATATATGCTCATTATTAGTACAAACCTTTAC